>CAUYTI010101790.1:0-41142 GCA_963575145.1 Galago senegalensis | reverse complement strand
TCCCCCAGAGTTACCATTCAGCTCTGCCTCCATCTCCCCCAGAGTTACCATTCAGCTCTGCCTCCGTCTCCCCCAGAGTTACCATACGGCTCTGCCTCCATCTCCCCCGGAGTAACCATTCAGCTCTGCCTCCGTCTCCCCCAGAGTTACCATTCAGCTCTGCCTCTGTCTCCCCCAGAGTTACCATACGGCTCTGCCTCCATCTCCCCCAGAGTTACCATACGGCTCTGCCTCCATCTCCCCCAGAGTTACCATTCAGCTCTGCCTCCGTCTCCCCCAGAGTTACCATTCAGCTCTGCCTCCATCTCCCCCTGAGTTACCATTCAGCTCTGCCTCCATCTCCCCCAGAGTTACCATACGGCTCTGCCTCCATCTCCCCCCGGAGTTACCATTCAGCTCTGCCTCCATCTCCCCCAGAGTTACCATTCAGCTCTGCCTCCATCTCCCCCAGAGTAACCATTCAGCTCTGCCTCCATCTCCCCTAGAGTTACCATACGGCTCTGCCTCCATCTCCCCCAGAGTTACCATACGGCTATGCCTCCGTCTCCCCCAGAGTTACCATTCAGCTCTGCCTCCATCTCCCCCAGAGTTACCATTCGGCTCTGCCTCCATCTCCCCAGAGTTACCATTCAGCTCTGCCTCCATCTCCCCCAGAGTTACCATTCAGCTCTGCCTCCATCTCCCCCTGAGTTACCATTCAGCTCTGCCTCCATCTCCCCCTGAGTTACCATTCAGCTCTGCCTCCATCTCCCCCAGAGTTACCATACGGCTCTGCCTCCATGCATAAAGGGGGGGGGCAACGATGCCTATTTTATAAAGCCATGGTATAAAGCAACTAGCTCTGGTGCCAGGCACATGGAAAACACGTAATAAATGTTAACCTGCAGCTTTTCTAGGGTCAAAACTTTTTTTTTTTTTTGCAGTTTTTTGGCTCGGGCTGGGTTTGAACCCACCACCTCCGGCATATGGGGCTGGTGCTCTACTCCTTTGAGCCACAGGTGCCGCTCTTTGGGTCAGAACTTCTTATCACTCCCCCCATCAGTCCAGACTACCCACTTCCTATGTCACCTCCAGGCAGGGTCCTGCTGCTGCCCTCCGAGGCTAGTCAACCACTTTTCACGGAGACGACTCCTCTCCTGAGAAGTGTCCCTGCTGGCTTCCACCCCCGCCACTCATCCCACCTCACAACCCCGCAGTCCATCAGCTGAAAACACCCCCATTTTTTACCAAGTCCACTCCCACAGTCAGGACCTGACAATGGCCATCAGTGACATCACCCACAATTAGACAGGATTAATTTCTAGCTGCTTTTCTCAAAACCTTCCTTTGGCCAACTTAGGATCCTGAAAACATTCTTCAACCCTTGGCTATGCCCAAACTTTAGCCTATGTCCCCAGAGACTCTGCTGTGGTGCCCATCACCTCCTTATCACTGGGAAAGCCCAGCTGAATGGAGGCCAGTCTCTTCATGGACACTGCTCCCTAACCCACTCCACAGCCTGTCCTCACCAAACCCCGCCGACAGGTCAGCCCACTGCCCACGCGGCTGGCACAGACGCTCTGCAGTGCTGTGTGCCTTCATCTCACCTCTTACACCACTCCATGGTCTTAGAGGCCTCACGTAAGGACCCTAAATTATACTTCTCCCCCCAGCATAGTAAACAAACCATACCCTTCAATCCCTGAACATATAAAGATTGAAGAGAGGCAAGGCCATTAAATACCCAGTTCCTGTCACGGAAGTCAACAGTCGACATCGTGTCTCAAAGATGGTGAATTCTGCTGTTCTATTAAGAAAAGCACAGCTGAGTTCATTAATTTAAAACAGCTATGGACGCCTCCAAGAAAAAATAAAGGCCCTCTAAATTCAAGATCATTACTTTGTGCTGTATTTCTAGGGTCTTAAAAAATTAATTTTTAAAATAATCCCAAGAATTCAGGGCTTTATTTTCAAAATAAATGCTTTCTAAGTTCAACCCTCAAACTCACACTCCAAAAACGAAAACAGAGTTTTTCTTAGGGTGAGACTGTGGGTGATCTTTATTCTTTACTTCTGAACTCTCTTACATATTGTTATAACAGCTTCACAATACGAAAAGCAAAGGCTCTTAAAAAAAAAAGATTAAAGATTCATATTAAAGGAACACCTTTCAATAAAGCATTCCAACTGAGCTTTGAAATTGCTCTGAAATTACACATTTTGAAATGTGGTAGAGGGGAAGGTGTCAACAAATGTTTGTTGAATTGTATTTTACTTACATCAAGACTTTTTACATTAGCAAATGTACTTCCCTAATTATGTTTGGCTAAAGCTAATGTTAAGAGTTGTTTTCTGTTCCCTGTACATGTGTTAATTAATGAACCAAAAAAAAAAAAAAAAAAGGATAAATGGCAAACCTACCACTCTGGGGACCAACTAGTACCATAAAGAATGACGGCTCTAAAGCCAGGAACTACTCATGAATACCAGTCCCAGAGGGCTTGCTAAGTGCTGAACTAGAAGGCAGTCCTTGCTCTCCAAAGAGCATAAATGAGGGAGGATGGGGGACACCAGGGACTGTCAACAATGAGAGGTTTTAGTGATAGTTCAAAGTAAAAGAAATGCCAACATGCCCTCTGCTTTTAACTCATTGCTATGTCTCTTCACCACCAGGGTAAAGTTCTGCCATCCTCAAAAAAATTGAGAGCAGACACTCACACAGGTACTGGCACTCCAGGGCTCACAGCAGAACACGGATAATCCACCAGCCAAAAGGTGGAAGCCACTTGCACGTGCCCATCAACAGGCGGGCAGGGACACAGCATGAGAATATGCACATCACGGGACACCACCGAGCCACGAAAGGGACAGCATTCTTTTTTTTATTATTAAGTCTTACACACATAGATCATGAATAATTTATACATTTGTAGGGTACAATGTGTTGATTTTTTTAATACAATTTGGAGTGCTTACATCAAATTAATTAATATAGCTTTCGCCTCATTTATTTGATTATTGTGTTAAGACATCTGTGTTCAAATTTGATAGATTTGACTTGTACCCTTGCAATATGCTCCATAGGTGAGTCCACCCTTTGCCCTCCCTCTATAAACCTTCCCCCTCCCTTCCCACTCCATTTCTCTCCTTCATCCTGGGCTATAGTTGTGATCTCTCTTTCATAAGAAAGTGTGAGTAAATATAAATTGGTTTCATAGAAGAACTGAGTACATTGGATACCTTTTTTTCCATTCCTGAGATACTTTACTTAGGAGAGAATGTTCCAGGTCCATCCATGTAAACATAAAGGAGGTAAAGTCTCCATCTTTTTAAAGGCTGCATAGTATTCCATAGTATACAAATACTACAATTTATTAATCCATTCATGGGTCGATGGGCACTTGGACTTCTTCCATGGCTTGGCTATCATGAATTGAGCGGCAATGAATAATCTGGTGAAAATATCTTTTTTGCAAAGTGATTTTTGGTCTTTTGGACATACTCCTAGTAGAGGAATTACAGGATCCAACTGCAGGTCTCTTTTTAGATCCCTGAGTGCTCTCCAAACTTCAGAACGGAATCCTGACACACAGCACAGCACTGACGGGCCATGAAAGCACTAGGTGAGTTCACATGAGCCATTCACAAAACAGTCCTCCCTGTATGAAGTACCGAGGGGAGGCAGATTCACAGAGACAGAAAAAGCAGAACAGGTCACCAGGCTCTGGCGGAGGAAAAAAAGGAGAGTCACAGGAACAGAGGGTCAGTGTGTTCTGAGTGTGATGGTTGCAGTGTCTGTGT
Source organism: Galago senegalensis (assembly GCA_963575145.1). NCBI lineage: Eukaryota > Metazoa > Chordata > Mammalia > Primates > Galagidae > Galago > Galago senegalensis. The sequence continues at coordinate 37,362 of CAUYTI010101790.1, read as the reverse complement.
GTTCTGAGTGGAGCCTCTGAGGCAGGAACGGATGGTCAGTGTGTTATGAGTGTGATGGTTGCACAACAGAGAGACTTAGTGCCACAGAATGGGATGCTTAAAATGGTACATTTCATGTGATACTATATATTTTACCATATTTTTTTAAAAAACCATAATTAAAAAAAAAAAAGAACTCAACAACTTCTCAAGGCCCAGCTAAAGCCTAAAACCTCCCCTGACACTCCAGTAACTGTGAGCCGCACACAGGCTGCTTCCCTGGCACCTGCAGCAGCTGGCGGTGCCCACCCCGGCTGCCAGGCCTCTGCGCCCTCATCACTGATGTCTAAAGCTACAACGACTGGATTTATAGCTGGGGCCAAAACTAAGGAAGTCATTTCAAAACCTTTCCTCCTTTGGACACAAATATAAGGAACCAGGCCAAATAATGGTGGGGAGGACAGCCCACGGGAGAGACCTATTCTGGTTTTGGGGAAGTGGAGCAGCCAGAGCACAGCCCGCGTGTAGCCAGCTCCTCTCCAGTTCATGTACTGTTTAACCACAATTCGTAATTAAGAAGCTAATGATTTGTATATTGTACTGTTTCTGACATACTTTTATATCCCCATAGGAATAAACTAGATAAAAACCAAGATGGAAGGATCCTAGTAATCACCCACAACACCCAGGAGGCTTTAAAAACAAAGAGATATACTGGAAATAGAATACAGCTGGGGGAAGGGGCGTATGAGCTGGCTGAAAACCACATAACTCCTCCAAAATGCTCTTGCCCGGTGGCAGGGATCTCAGTCAACTCTGGGTCAGCCACGCAAAGTAACAGATAGCATGCGATGGAGAATTCCAGAAGTGTGCGCATTCTATCACGGCACGGCCCTAGCACTGGCATCACTCAAGGGTTCCCTTTCAGCACGCACCTGCTGCATAACCAGAACTAGACATCTGGGGACACTCACAGCCCTGGGTAGCAGACGGATACAACGCAAATGAGGTAAGACACTGGGACACGTCTCAGGGTCAGAGAAGGCAGGTATCACGCCCCTGGGGGGCGGGCGGCGTGCCAGGAAGACTGTGTATCTGCTGGTGCGTGTGCTTGTCTGTGTATTCAAGGAAAGGAGAGGCGAAGTCAGAGATCTCCAAGTACGAAGGTATGAGGTGCTTTGGGAAAGCCAGGCCCATGAGGACATCCAGCTGCACCCACCAAGTGCTCTCAGGATCCACGAAGGTCTAACTCTGCGGCCTCACTGCTCAGGAAGCCAGGAGTTACAGAAGATGCTGAGAAGTTCATGGGGAAGGGACGACCGCATATAGGTGCAGAGAGAAGACAGCGCAGGATGGTTAGGTAACTCGAGACATCACCTACCAGGCAGCGCTTCTCCCGTCTACTGTATACAAGTCTTCTGGAAGGTCAATTTCACCCACTCTTTTATATTGAAACACTCTTTTATATTGTTTTACATATTATAAACTAGTAGGTAAAATCAAATGCATTTTTTCAGGGTGAAAAAACATGAATTTGTAAAGAAAGTCAACTACCTGACAATCACATACTCCCAAGTGCCCCACCCAAACCCACAACACCTACAGGCTGGATGGGGCTCAATGGACAAGTCTGAGGACGCTCAGGATGGGTCATCCGTTCTCTTTCTGAAGAGTTTTCTCAGAGTGTTCAGATATATCTCTAATTCAACAATACAGAGATTAAAGCACTTATCTGCATAAAACACACCATTAAAATCCACTCAGGTTTAGACGTCACCGCCTCCCTGTCTTTGACTACAACACTCTGACATCTGGGACAGGAAAATCAATTTTTCTGGACAATGCCAATCTTTGTTTAGCATTTAAAAATTCAAGAAATTTTCTATCTGCGTGCATACGGGTCTCAGCACTGCATCAGGTACAGGATATTTAGTAATGATGCAGTCTGTTTCAATACTGGTGGCAGTTTAAGGTTTCAAGCAACAACAACAACAAAAAAACCCGTTGTAAAACAGCCATTTGAAAATGGACTTAAAAATCACACAATAACAAAGATTTCACTGCAGCCCAGTTTTTAAAAAAGCAGGTCCTTAAGTATATCTCAAGGTTGGTCTAAAGATAATGGAGTAATTGACACAAGGGACTCACATGACAGAGAAATTAAGCTAAAGCTGGAGCTTCTGTAATTAAGGGCAAACAAGGCTGGGTCAGAAACAAAGCAAGTACTTCAGGGAAGAGTCTTCACTGATGAAATGGGAATTGAGTTGGTTTGGCCTGGGTGGGGCTGGAGGCTGCGAGTACAAAGGAGGGGCTCACAGCCCAGTGTGGGGGACAGACCTACAGGGGTAATTACCACCAAGGCAGGGCAGAGTATGGCAGGGAACTGAGCTGGGAGTGCAAGGGTGGGCAAGGGGGACGGGGAGCAGGCTCAGAAAAGAATTTCTAGAGCTCAAAACAGACGATGGACATATATGCTAGGCTGAGGGGCAGAAGAGTCCAAAGGTCTCCTACTTGGAGAGGTGGCGAGAGAGACCTTCAGGAGCAAGTATCACAGAACTATTAATAGGAAAGTGAGTGCTTGGGAGTCACAAAAGCATTCAGAACTGCTGCAGGTGTGGGGCCAGAGAGGGACGGAAGGCAGGATGGCTGTGGCCCCCTCTGCCGTGGTAAGGGGTGAGCCACTGACCTGCGTTTTGGGGAACTCCTCTGGGAGCTTTGCGTAGCAGTGCTGAGGGGAACAGGACTGGAGACAAGGTCGGCAGGAGACTAGGGACCCAGGCGAGAGTGCAGACGTGGGTATCGGCCAGGGAGCCTTGGGCCGGCTAGACCTGGGTAGCCGGGAAGCAAGAGGAAGGGACTCCCATGGATCTGGCTCACATGATGGGGGACGGGGTGCTAACAGGAGGGGAAACCCAGAGGCTGCGGAGCAGCAGGCAGCAGCTGAAGGTCCTGCTGGCTGGGGGTGGGAGGGCACAGACAAACTCCGGAATCTCACCACACACAGGGAGGGCAGTGGTGGCCAGGGGTATCCATGAAGTCCCCAGGAAGGGGTGGCAAGGGCACAGCACAGAGAGGGAGGGAGAAATGACAACGCCTCAGCTGAGGTGAGGTCTCGACAGCAGCGAGTCGACCAGCAGAGGAAAACCTGTCACTCCAGTCCAGACGGCGCAGAGGGACTTCTAGGTGGACACCCACATCTCTGAGGATGTGGCAGCAGGTAGGGAGCAGAAGAGCACGAGGACAGCCACCAAGTGTTCAGAGCACGGGGACAGCCACCAGGTGTTCAGAGCACGGTTGTGGCCACCAACGGGAGTGAGGAGGGACAGCCACACCCCTCACACCACTCATTCACAACCCTGGCTACATGCTGATGTCACCAACAGAGCTTAAAAATGAAAACCCAATCCAGGGACACAAGCCAGTACCTTTAGGCGCAGGGCCTGGCCGCTGGCACTGCAGATGTGGGATGTACGAGCCAGGGGTGTCCTCCCAGAGGAGGAGGTGGAGGGAGGGTCCTCAGAGCTGGTGAGTATGGGGGACAGTGCCTGATGGTGGAAGACGGAGGGTGCCCCTAAAGGGCTCAGAAGGAGCAGCAGGCAGATGAATACACAGAGGTGGCTGGCAATAAAGTAGGAATTGGAGGTGGATGGGACAGGAGTGGTCGGCTTGAGGCTCCTGGGCAGCAAGTGACGCTGGACTAAGGGGGCGGACACAGACAGCTGCAGGGTGCAGAAGCCCATTTGGGGCATGAGGGCACCAAACACAGGTGAAAACCACCATTTTAAAGGCCCCCTCTCTTTGGATTTCAGAAACCCAACTATGGCACAGAGGAGCCTGAGATCACAGCATGTGGGACCCACTTCCTAAGGTCGTTTGAGGAAGAGTGATTCCCAGGCTGCCGTGTGCTAGGGAGGGGTGTCCGCTGCAAACCCAGGCGCCTCCCCAGGGTCGGGCTGTGCCACCCCACCTCCCCTACCCGCCGCTGTGCGGGCTGCCCACTTGGGTGGATTCTCCTGTGGTCTGGGCCTTCCGGTCTCTCTACTGGCAGCAGCTTCCTCCGCAGGGCCCCGTCAACTCCTCCATCCTCGGCCTTGACCACACACATACTCAGCACTCACAATTCACCCCACCTTTCCGTAACATTGGCATTTTCTGCTTGTCCATTTATCCTGGGGTCAGTCCAACGGGAGCATCACCTCTCCAGGGCTAGGTTTGAACCCACCACCTCCGGCATATGGGGATGGCGCCCTACTCCTCACCTTAATGGACCGTCAAGGAATCACATCCCTTCACTGCTCCAGATTCACAAGGTGCCATCTGGTGGCAGGAGAAGACACCCCCGGGCTGCACCTGCCTTTTGAAACGCACATCCAAGATCAAGGTTAAGTGCCGGCTTCTGAGGAAACTAGCTAAGAGAACCCGGCTACAGGGATTCAAGCTTCTAATGAGTGTCTTTTAAAGACAGGACATCTGTCAAAGCTTTCCTCACGTTGGAGATGAGCACAATTAATTTTTAGTGTCTGCTGAGATAGTTAACATTTGTATATTTTAGATAAAATGTGTATGTAACTGTGTAATTTTGCTGGTGGAGACAGACAGAAGTTCTAGATTCAAAATTGTGGGCAAGTCACTTAGGTTCTCTGGGCCTCAATTTCCTCATCTAAAAAAATAAATGTTTTCAAATGGTATATAAAACCAGCACATTGTACCCCATGACTGCATTAATGTACACAGCGATGATTTAATAAAAAAAATAAGTAAATAAAAATTTAAAAATGTAACTGGTTCCATAAACCCCTATTTGATTTTTATAATTCTCTCCCATAACTAACCTACTTAACCCCTTCAGTTGCTTTCCAGAACCAACTCCTGGCCTCCAGTGATGCCCCAGCCTTGGCTGTCCCAAGTGCTGGGATTGAGGGTAAGGTGAATTTCCTAGAAGGGAAAGGAGATGAGTTTCTGAAGGCCCCAGGGAGACTTCCTGCCACCAAGATTCACTCCTCTCCCCACACACAACCAAGGCCTGTGGCCCCTTGAGAGATTCTGCAGGATCTGCCCCAACGCACGTGGCCCCTCCTTTAAAAGCCCCTGGGATCCCTTGGTCAGAGAGAGAGGAATGTGAGGCCACTTCTCTCCTTTTCCTGGCAAGGCATCTGTCTTATTAAAAATTCCTTTCTTCCGTGGCAATCCTCATTGTCTCCAAAATTGGATCTCTGGCTGGTGAGTACTGGACCAAGGCGGAAATCCTGTGTAAAGGATTTTTATCTTTATCCAAGATAAAGAGGAAGCATGAAGCCGCCAAAAGCTCTAAAGTTCTGGGATCTGGGACCCAGTACGACTGGTCAAGGCAAAGAAACCCCCACACAGATCCAGAGGCTAGACACGGAAGGGCCTCAGCTGTCCGCTGTCCGCGGCGGGAGAGAACGGCAGAGGCTGCTGTGCATTTACGTCATCAATAAGTAAATCTCGTAATTTATATGCCATAGATGCTCTAACTGCAGTCGTCTACTTCGGTTTTTACATTACTCTTTGGGCACAGAATTAGAATAAGGGAATATGGAATTTGATCCATGGCTCTGACATCTTATAAAATTAATAACAACTGTGGAGACGCATTGAATTCAGCATTCAAAGGAGGCTCTTCTCAGCTAATCATTCTGCAAAATTTCTTCTAGACATGCAAACCTTCCCAGCAGCAAAGACTTCCATAGGATTCTTCAATATATCCCTACTCGCTCATCCTGAGAAAATTACAGCCCAGTGTCTGAGGAAGCCAGACTTCCCTTTGATCTCAAAGATAGGCGCAAAGAGGAAACCGCTCTCTGCCACTATAAAAGTCGGACTTCGGGGACTTGGATAAGGCTGGAGTTGAGAAGCACAGGAGACAGGATCCACCCCTGAGCAGAAAGGAGGGGCTTTCTCTTTTCCAGGGGGTTTTTCCCAAAAGAGCAGCACTGCTCCTGCTGTAAATATGTAGATTTCCTCCTTTTGATTCCTGGCAAGTACTTATTGAAATGTGAACCAGATTAGAAAACTAGAATTTGAATACAATCAACCCCAGAACAAGGTGCTCACTGGCTGTGAAGTTGGGGGGAGGGGAAGAACTTTTCACTTCTTTTAACATAAACTTCCTTAACTTAAAGAATAACGGAGAACACAGTGAAATGAAACAGGTCAGAAGGAAACAGCAAAGGTCAGGCACTCAGTCCAAGGCAGCTTAACTCACACAGGTCCTCCAGGTGGTGCACGCATGATAGGTGGGTGTAGCGGATCCTTGCATGAGTCTGTGGGAGTCTCACAAGGCAAGACACTGCCGTCACGTCAGCGTGGCCTGAGCACGCGGTGGGGTTTGGGGACGCAGAGCTCCACTGCTCACCCATCACCAAACCATCACCTGCTATCAGGACATTAGAATTCTGGGCCACGCCACTCCCCACATGTTCAAGAAGGGAAATGGGGTTATGATGGTGACAAATGAAAACTTCAGGCCAGGCACAGTGGCTCGCCTGTAATCAGGAGTTCAAGACCAGCCTGAGCAAGAGTGAGACACCCATCTGTGTTAAAAATAGAAAAACTAGCTAGGGATTGTGGCAGGCACCTGTAGTCCCAGCTACTTGGGAGGCTAAACTTCAAGAAATAAAAAATTGTGACACCCTAAGCTCTAGTTCTAATCTTATGTCATCTCATTCTAATATCATACAAAGCATCGGTAAGTGACAGGCTAATTGGTTAACATCTATGAATGTACACACTTATGCACACACACACACATATGGGCAGTGGGGCATTTAAGACTTTCTATTACGGTAAAATGTACATAACATAAAACTTAACCACCGTCACCACTTGTGAGTGTACAGTTGGCCTTCTGCACATTCACTGCTATGCGGCCATCACCATCAGCCACTTCCAGAACTCTCATTACCCCAAACAGAAACGCTGTACCCACTGGACAGCTCCCCACCCTTGCCTCCCCCAGCCCTGGCCTCTGAGATTCCACTGAGATTCTCCATGGACCTGGCTATTCGCACACCTCATATACTGGAATCATGTAGGATTTGCCCTTTTGTATCTCACTTATTTAATCCATGAGTCTTATGGAAGGTACAGAATCCCCCTCTCTTTTAAGGCTGAATAATATTCCATTGTGTGTATGTATCATAGTTTTATTTATCCATTCTTCTTGACATTTGAATTTTTCCCTAAGGCATTTTTTTTAAACCTTGTCTTCGACTACAACCTGCATTTTACAAAAGTCTCAATATTCTAGCTCTTAAAAATGTTAAGGGTTATTTTTGGCAAATAGATATTTAAGTTAATTTTCATCATAATGGGTAAGTCAATACATTTTACTGGTGAATAGACTCTAAAATCTTGCTTTTAACCAGTCTGTCAGATGGGAAATCATACCTTCCCCTCCACCCCACACACTGAGCAGAGAGAACATTTTCTTTTGTTTCTACTTTCAAAAATATCAGTTGTATACCCTCAAGACTGGTTTATATCACAGGGAGTAAAAACAAAAATATTAATAACAACAATAAAAGAATTTTATCTGAGGCAGTTGCTGGAGAGGAGGTTACTGGCACTGATAACTGTCTGCAGAATTAACTGCAGACTGTGAATTAGCAGGGGCAAGACAGTTTACCTGCAGCTCCGATAACCAGCTGAGAACGGCCTTCCTCCTTCTCAGAACAGGAGGGGAATTCAGGAAGCCCCTTTGGTACTTGCAGAAGAGGGTCTGGTTTTTAGGTGCCAGAAAGAGCCAGTTTCCACCAAGGGAGGAATGTGTTTAGGATCTGAGTTTAATTTAAAGGGCTCAGGCAGAGCTAAGGAGCTCACAAGTGAGACACTCACTCGGAGTGCCTGTCCCTCCAAGGAGCACAGCCAGGCTCTCAGCCCCAGAGGCTGGGGGCCAGAACTCACCCTGGGAGTCCTCAACCTTCTTATAAAATCCCAGGCTGTGTCTCCTTCAGTGCATGGAGGTGGCACTTTAGCAATTTACTCTGGAAAAGTTCAGAAAAAATAACATGTATACAAACAGCCAAAGTAAAAGTGGCAAAATGTTAACAACTGGTGGACGGGAGGTCTCTGTACTGATCTTGCCACTTTTCTGTAAGAAATTATTCCCCATAAAAAGCTTTAAAAAAAGAAGGGAATCTAGCTTTGCAACTTTATTCAGCAATATTTTCCAGGCTGGAAGCAGGATCAGAGAGGAAATTAAGGTGCTTCTGAAACCACAGGAATATAAGGAGCACAAAGTAGGTTTCAGGGTCAGACATGTGTGGGTTCCAATCCAAAAGCTGAGACTTTGGGAAGCTAATTTGACCTTACAAGCCTCAGTTTTGACATCTATAAATTGGGGGCAAAACAGTTTGGGACCTATTCATGATCTCTAAGTCCTTTAAATGCCTCATATTCAATAAACGTTCTTAACTACAGCTGCAATTACTGTGCTTATAGCAAGAAAGGAGGCAATGGGTGAGGCAATCCAGAAACCACTCTCACTGGGATCCAGGACGTGAAGGAAACAGAGGAGGGGGAAGGAACCAGCGGTGAGGAAAAAGAGCACCTGATGAAGATAAATAAAAAACGTAAGTACCCAAAATACAGAATCACAGCTCTTCCTGCACCGACACTCTCCCGTCCAGCTCAGCAGGTGGGGACTGCAGATTCTGACTTGAGTGAAGAACTTTGTTTACGACTTTTGTTCCCAAACTTATCGTGTTTCATTACATTCACTTCATCTAGCAGGAATTTGCGATAAGTGCAAATGAGTATGTTGAACTCCAAATGTACCAAAAAAAAGACCACACAGCCAACCAACCAATTTGCAAATAGTCAACAGATCACCAGCTCCTCTGTCAAAAGCAAGGTTCCCCTGAGCAGGCTCAGCACCTATAGCTCAACCGGCTAAGGCGCCAGCCACGTACACCTAAGGTGGCGGGTTCGAATCCCCAGCCTGGACCCACCAAACAACAATGACAGCTGCAACCAAAAAATAGCCGAGCGTTGTGGCGGGTGCCTGTGGTCCCAGCTACTTGGGAGGCAGAGGCAAGAGACTCGCTTGAGCCCAGGAGTTGGAGGTTGCTGTGAGTTGTAATGCCATGGCACTCTACCCAGGGGGACAGCTTGAGGCTCTGTCTCAAAAAAAAAAAAAAAAAAAAAAAAGATTCCCCTGAGCACATCAGCGTTTGACCATCTTGGTGTGTGAGGGAGGGGACTTGGGCATGTATGTCTATGACTTATGTACAGGCATGCTTTGTCAATCCTTATATTAAATACGCAAGGCCGAGTTTCTTATTTTAGACCAATGTCCCCTCCTTGGAGCTATAGATTCTGGAGGGCAACTCCCAAGCCTTCACCTTCTAGAATGGGACACCTTAGCTTTAGTCAGACCAAAGCAAATTGACTAAAACAGGCAAAGGAGTGCCTATCTTTGTTCTTCTATCTAGTGGATTTGGAGATGAAGGGGAGCAAGATGGTACACCTCCCACTCCAACATCAATTTGAGTGCCAAGGAGGGCCAGTTCCTAGAAGCCCCAAGGAGAGAAGGGGGCGCAGGCATTTTCCTGAAAAGCCCCCAGGGGCACCTTTACAACCCTGGGGGCTGCTGGCTTCTGACAACAGGTATTGTGACATCTCCAAGACCAAAGGAGTTCTCTCCTTCACTGTAGGCCTGAGATGCTTCTCTCGGGTGTCCCACAGACCAGACCCCAAGTAAAACCAAGTTAGGAGCATCTGCTGCAACCAACAGGGAGACAGCAGTGGGATTAGATGGTGGGGACACGCTCCCTGGGGCCTTCCTAAAACTCAGGTGACACCTCTGTCAAAATTGGATGCATGACCACGTGTCTCTGGAATAAAGATAGGGGTGGACTTCTCTCCTCACCAGTCATTCATCCAAACATACTTAGTGGATGTGTGTGGAGTAGTGTTGCTGTGTGCCGTGTGCTGAGTGCTGGCAACAGAGCAGGCAAGCACTCCCCGCTCCCACCTGAGGAGTTTATATTTAGCTCTAGGGAGAGCAATAAAGCAATAATTATATATTAAATAATTACAATGTGAGTGCGAAGAAGCACATGAGAGCTCACCTGCCCTGGGAGGTCAAAGAGGATTGCAAAGGAGAGGTGGGGGCTGGGGGGAGAAGTGCACTGGGCCAGGGGGCAGCGGCTGCCTCTGGCTGTGGGCAGCAAGTTGCTGCACCTTTGAGGGTGCAGGGAGCCCTGAGCCACGGATGAGGCTCTGTGCAAAACTGAAATCCAAAGGAGACGCTGGAGGCCTGGAAGGGGGATACACAAGACAGACTTGAATCCAGGCGCACAATCATATTTGTCCTTTTAAATGCCACTCTGTCCCTGCCCCCTCTGCCCGGGCGCGATGCTTGAAGCCTCTGAAGCCAGCCGGCGTTGCAGTTGTCTGTTTTCCTGTCTGGACTAACCGAAACCCCTATCTGTCTTTGTTTGACAGAAGGAGAACTGAGAACGGCACCCTCGCCTGACATCCTGACATGGAGAGGATTGAAGAGGCCGCAGGAGCTTTAACTTTATGACTAGGACAGCCTGATGCTGTGACAAAGCCTAGTAATTTTTGCACTGGAGATGAATAGTTCTCAAACTTGAGCCTACAGCGGAATCACCTGGAGAGTTTGTTAAAACAGACTGTTGGGCCCTGCTCCCAGAGTTTCCAATTCAGCAGGTCCAGAGTGGAGAGAAAGAGTTTGCAATTCTAACAAATCCCAAGTGGTGCTGGTGGGCTGGTCTAGGCCAACATGGGGAACTAGGTCCCACACAAAAACCCAGGGCATTTATGCAGCAAAATAAATAAATAATTTACATATATATACATATATATATATATTCAACAAGGATTTGTATCTTGGAACTCAAAGGAAACCTGCAAAAACAGATTTTCTTGAGTGAGCAAATCTGCCTGGATTTTACACCTAGAAATCGGCCTCGCACTGGGTCCCCTGACAGCGTTGGCAGCCAGTCGGGCACAGATTTCTCGAATCCCCAAGCTTTAGAAGTGGGAAATGTTGCAGAATTCTCCAGTCACAGCCACAGGACTCCAGAATACACACTGGGTGGCAAATACAACTTCTGCAGCACAGCAGACCCCAATCTGGTGCACTACAGTGGAGGGCGGAGCCCACATCTACAGCCCGTGCTAATAATGAACAGGCAGGGCCTCCAAGCCCCACCGGCAGTGGGAGAGACACAGCAAGAACGCTCCCTTAGACGGTCCGAGCTCCTGACACAGCCCCACCCAACGCCAGACATTTCTTGGTGAGCAGTCAGATACCATTCACCAATTTTCTAAATTGCTAATCAGATAATTGCTACAATAGTTAATTTTGCAGCCATTCTACATTTGAATAAGCAAAATAGAAAATAATTAGGCCCGAACAATCACATTGGTTTAAAAGCACGCTAATGGACAAAATTAGTTTATTCAAATTTGTTTCAACATTCATCAGAACGCTTGCTGGTCAATTTGCTTAATGAGTATTCACTTTTCCCTTAATTTTTCTTGGGTGACATTCACTTACAGCAATACATTAAACCTGCTTCCCTTTGCAAAGAACTGTTAATAACCAGCCCCGTGGTGGAAATGATTATTTCTCAATCTCTTTGTAGAAAACAAGTGTAAATGTCTGAAAAGAATCTTGCTCTATATTTGAGAATTAAAAATAAAAAAAAGTTTCCAATATGTTCATTGAGAAAGTTTTATCCTTCCTTATAAGGCTTTAGGACAACGGCCGTCCCTAAAAACAGGGGGAAAGAGGCCAATTCTAAAATTGTAACCTTTTTGTATGTAATTTAAATCAATGACCAAGTGGAGAAAATTCAAGTTGGAGGAAGAAAATTTAGTATTTTTGGAAACCTAAGTTAATATTATGTCAAGTCTTAGTAACTTTTTTTTAATAACTATAATTAGAGATATGCAAATTTCTCGCTGGAGGAAAAAAAAAAAACCTGACAAGAAAAGGCACCTAATTAAGTAATAACGTTATCTTCATTAGATGGTTAAAAGTAAAACTATGAAATAGCACCGTCTCCTTCAGAACCCAAGGAATCTCGCACCAAACAAGTAAAGGCAAAGGGGTGTCACTTCCTATAAATTTTCCCCAGAAATAATAGTCAGCAATGAGCTTCCTGGCACTCTGATGATTTCAACCATTACATTTTGTCATAAACACCATGCTTAGAGAGCTAATGGTAAGTAGGCCACAAAGCGCTCATTGATGACTGTGGAGTCATCAGTTTTCAGACCATTACAACCACTAACCGTTGTCTCCACAACAAATTTTTAATAACTTATTTTCGAAGAAAATTACTTTTTAAAACAGCTCTCAGTGATTTAATATTTAAAGATGGTACTTTGGTCCAGATTTGGTAGACTCAAAGGTTGCTAAATATTATGTTTAAAAACTCACTACAGATTCTAGGAAGACTGAGGGGGCTTCAGTGGAGAGGGCATAATTATTGAGTCTCCCCGACCATAAAAACAGAAAATAGAGCAGACTCAAAAACGACAGAGAACATCCACAAGAAAGCTAGGTGATAAGGTGCTAAGGGGCCCCCAAGGCCTATGCACAAGGTGGGGGACAATAGCTGCAGGGACCACCGGGCAGCACTGTCCAGGAAGCTTGGAAGGCCATCCTGAGAACAGCCCCTGAAGCTGGGAGGAGACTGCAGGTTCCAGCTTGCTGTAAGTGCAAAGGGGATTGAGTCGCACGCCCGGCTTTTGTGTCAAACTTCTGGAGTAGGCAAGGTCTGACCCTCATGCACTAATAAGGCAGGACAAAGTCCCATATTGAGGAGGACTGCTGCGGATGGTGGTCTAAAATGAGCAAAATAGGGACAAAGTCCGGACGGTGAGCAGTGGGGCAGGAACCCCCAAAGGAAGGTCTTGGGATACAGAAAGTCCCCAACTTTCTACCATCTAGATCTGTGACACCAAAAGCTACAAGAGCCTTCCTGAAAGTACAGAAAATAGCAGTGAACAGCAGGAAAGAATTAGAGTCGAATTCCAAACAGTTACTTTTTAAGTAAGAAGCAGAATGACACACCCGGTCGAAACAATAAAATCATAACGTAAAGAGACAAAAACAAACAAAACCCAACTATAACCTAATATTTCAAAATGCGCCAAAAGAAATAAGTAAACAAAAGGAAATAAAAAGAACAGCATAAATCAGAATGTTAAACACTCACAGAGGAGTTGATTAGAGAAAATGATTTGAAAATGGAGGTGAAAGAACTAAGAATTAGAAATAAAACCATCTCAGAAATGGAAGGTTAAAAAAAAAATAAAGAACATGAGAGCAAACAAAAATGAAGAGTGCTTTAAATGAGGAGAAAATGGAAAAGAGGAAAATTATTTAATTTGTACACATTACAAAGGGACTAACAGAATTTTGAAAGGGACAAATGTAGAAAACAGACAAAGAAGATCTAACAGATGTATAGTGGGAGTTTCTAGAACCAACAAAGAGAAACAGAGTAAGAAATACTGAACTTCAAGAACATTTTGGGGGGGAAATAAAAGAACTCTTGAAAAATTACATATTAAAGCAGCACATGCCGTCCCTGGAAAGATCAACCCACAGGAGCCAACACAATGAAACTCCTGAACCTCAAACAAGACAGGTAAAATGGACCAAGTCAAATGTGAGGAAGAGAAAAATCAAATTCTCAAAGTCAGACTTTGACAACACTTTACGGCAAAAGATAATTCAATAAAATCATGAAGATCCTGGACCTAAGATAAGGTTTAACGCCTCTAAGAGTTTAAAAGATAGGACAGGCCACGGATTTTATATCTGTCAACCTGACCTTTAAGTATACAGACTGCGGACAAGCTGTTGTGAATATATAATTAGGAAACGCTTTCCCTGAGTGCTTCCAGAAGCATCTATCAGAGGATAAGCATCAAAACATAGGAACCGTAGGACAAGTATAAGGACCGGTTTCCAGCATCCAATATATTTTATCTGAACAACTAAGGCTAAATGATGGTGACAAAGGAAAGAGCAGGGTGTGCTGGGTGCTCTGACCAAGTGGTTTTAGTAGAGACATCAGGAAAGTGAGGCAGTGGGAAGTTCTTAAAGTCAGAGGGTGCTTGGGGACTGCCTTAGAGATATTAACTGGCCAAGAAGAATATTTCACTCACAGCTGAGGGAGAAGAGAGAGGAGAGAACAGCTGCTGGTTCATTTGAATGTTACAGTAGGAAACCAATAGGAAAAAATTCCCCTGAAAGAGGAGAAAGGGTTTTATAGGAAGATCTCAATATAAAGGCAGCTATTAGAACAAAAATACAAATACCTAAGGGTATGCCTAAGGAAAGGAGATGAACCCACCACCTATGCAGGACTCTTGCATGAAAAAAAAAAAACTGAATACGATCAAATGTTTAAGTCACCAATTTACTGGAAACACAGGAAAAGGAACACGTCAATTCACAGGAATGCAGTCAGCAGAATTCAGTCTGAAAATCCACACGGGACAAATTCCCAGTTTCTCCAACAAAACCCAAGAGCTAAAGGTGACTTGGGGACCTATCAACCAACTGCAGCGTGCGGACCTTGTTTGGTTTCTTTCAAATATTTAGAAAGAATGATATATGTTTATATTTATTTATCTTCAGTAGGGGAAATGTGAATTCTGGATGTTCAGCAACGTTGTGGGATTACATTGATTGGAGGGGTGATGGTGGCGTTACCATTGTGATTAGAAAGGGCTCTGCATGTTAGAGCCACATACTGAGAATAGTTACAGATGAAATTCCACAGGGCTTGAGACGTGCTTCACAATATTGGGACCAGGAGGTGGGGAGGTGCCATGCTGATAAGTTTGGAAGCTGGATGGTGGCTACATGAGGGTTCATTACACTACTCTCTGTTTGAAATGCTCCATAAATAAAAATATGCTTTTATAAAAGTTCTGTTCCTTTAATAAATAAAATGGCTGCTAAGAGATTTTCAACCAAGCTAGGGAATAGCTCTATAGGCTCCCAACTGCTTTTCTTTTTTAAACCTTTCCCTAGACAACCAATAGTAAACTTATTTATTTACTTATTTATTTATTATTTTAGAGACAGAGTCTCTCTCTGTTGCCCTGGGTAAGTAGAGTGCCATGACATCACAGCTCACAGCAACCTCAAAGTCTTGGTCTCCAGGAATTCTCCTGCCTCTCCTCCCAAGTAGCAGGGCTATAGATCATAGCCTTAAGGCCTGGCTATTTTTAGAGACAGGTCTTGCTCTTGGCTCAAGCTGATCTTGAATTCCGGAGCTCAAATGATCCACCCCTGGGCCTCCCGGAGTGCTACGATTATAGTGAGCCATCACCTCCTGGTAGTAAATTTAAACAAAGTCTATTTGAATGCAGGCCCTGAAATTCACAACCAAAACCATAGGTGCTAACCTGTGATAATTACACTAGATAAAAATAATTGTCAAACCTGGAGTGACTACATTAAAGCACAATTCCCGAAGTGTATCCCTGCATACCTACTAAGGCTGGGGATACCTTCCCGCCTATATCCTGGGGGCGGGGGGGTCCCACTTCCTGTCCTTAGACAGCCTTTATCCTGGACTTCTTCCTGAGGACCAGAACTACCAATACCACAGGTGTCCAGAGTCTGACAGCTGTGCCCAAGAAGGGCCAGAGAAGGAGCTTTGCAGTCCTGAGTAATTCACTGGTGTCCATTCTCATTTTGGAGAATCCTCCATTTGACACTTAAGAGCTTATCACATCACGGACCTCTGAAAGCCACCATTATGGCCAGCTGCCGTAACTAGGGTTGAAACTCTGCGCATAGTAGGACTAACAGTGGGTAAATGACGCCTTGTAGATGGCAAAGTACCATCGGCGTAAGTTATTATTAAAACCCAAGTTGGTCAGATTTTAACAAGAAAAAGGTAAAGGCATTTTAAAAGGAAGCTTAGAGCCTTCAGTCCTTGGAGAGACACCAAAAAGCATGCAGCCTGAACTCCTGAAACATCTCTCTTAGCTAAGAAAGAGCATCTGATACATTCTGGGAAAAAAACATGGCTCCAAACCTGCACTCTAACAAAGCAGCTTGAACAGGTAAGGCCCCGAAAGTCCTGAAGTGAGGACACCTGTCAGCGGGTCCCACACTCATCCAATCCTCCTCAGTACACCTTCCCTTGGGGACATCTGCTGAATCCTGAGGACTGGGGTGTGGAAAGCCAGGGCAGGACCAGTGGAGCCCGTGACAGGCACCTCTCAAGCTTCCACTGACTTGACTCCCACCCGTGCCCCCCATCCCTAAACCTGTCTCCTTCCCCTGTTACCCTGGTTACCTTCTCTGCCTTCCTCCTGAATGAACCAGTCCCCTGACCCTGTAACTGTTCCTTTCTCTGTTTTCTTCCTTAATTGACTATAATATGAAACTAAATCTAAATTAAACTGCTTTCTATTGACAGACCTTCAACTTCCCTTCCATTCTTTTTTATTTTTTTTCTTTCTGGACTCTTGGACCTAAGATCTTGAGAGAGAAAGAATTTGATAGACCATTAAGTCCCACGACATGAGGGTTTTTTTTGTTTTTGTTTTTGCAGGAGCTGGGTTTGAACCTGCCACCTCCGGCATATGGGGCCAGGGCCTTACTCCTTTGAGCCACAGGCACCGCCCTAGTCCCAAGAGAGAATAAAGACTTTTGTCTGATACATTCGCTGCTGTACCCCTAACGCTTCCATAATAATTTGTGTTTAAATCTAGGAATCCTGGTGCAGGGTTAGTTTAAAGACACCAGAGGGGACCAAAGGAAGCAGCTGTGATGAAGTCCCACTTCTCTGTGTCCAGAGCTGCATTCGTGTTGGGGGGAGGGTCCAGACACAGCTTCAGACCCACCTCCTCTCCCCTCCGGAGTGTGCCTGCTGGTCAGCCTCTCTTTGGAAGGCAGTGGTTCTGAAACTAAGATGATCATTTTAAATAATATCCCTTAAAATTGCTGGAATGTAAATTAGGCAACACATTCAGATCTACTAAAAAAACTCACAAACCCTTCTACATATGCTAGTTTATTTTAAAAGAGCAGAGGGAGAGAGTTCTCTTTTATCAAAGGGATTCTTTCTGGTTCAGCTGAAAATGTTATCTACTATTTCCCTGTGGCAAATATATAGACTATACTAAAATAAGTAGAAAACATTTGAAAACCCCAATTAAGCATTTTTATTAGCTACGCTAATGATATATTTTATATGAAGAATCCTGGTTTAATTTAGCAATGACAAAAATCCTAAAAGCCAGTCCATGTGATGTCTTACCAGCCAATTAAATATCACCCATTTCTTAAACTGAAAACCTTTCCAAGGTACATTCTCTCAACATCAGCCATTAGAAAGGAAATCTGCATTGTGAAAATTAGGGTGATAATGCATTTAAAATATTTTATAACCTAAGAACTGTATCACTTTAAAAATTCTCATGCTACCTTTATTCCACTATAAGTAGAATTCTTATTTTTTTTTTAACACGGTCTTGTTTTCTCTTTAAGCGTACACTAGCCAAATCAAATAACAGCCAGCCAGTGTCATCAGCCACCCTTCACATTCCAGCATCTACAGTAAATAGGTGCTCCAGAAACCATTATCAACGTGGATCCCTTTCCATAAATACTTCTTTCCAATCAAGAGAGACAAATTAACTTCCAAAGTTCTAGGTGATAAAGCTCTTCTTTGTTCTAACTCTGTCAAGTAATTCCTCTGCTGAGAACCTACATAGGCTATTATATTTAAATTACTGGGAGTCCCCCATCCTTTGGAAGAATCTTTTGACACCTTCTGAAATAACCTGAGTCACCTGGGGTAAACCCAAAGGAAGGTGGAGATTTTTGCCTCACTTGCTAAACAATTTTAAAGACACAAGGTAAAAGAGCTTCATTTCTTTTTCATTCTCTCTCTTATTGTCTTCTCCACTTGGTCAAGAACCGGGCATTCTCTGCCAAGTGCTATCAGACACACCTTTTCCTTAAGGGTTAGAATTTTCCCACCACAAACAGCCACCTGGTCCTCCCCAAGTTGCCGGGCTTTGGAGAGGAGGCTACCAGGCCCCAGTCGCCTTCTAAGCCAGGCCGGGGAAACCCAGTAAGAAGCTCCAGACACCCTAAACCACACAGGACCCTATCAAGATTGCGGGGTTTGGTTTGTAGATGTTTTGCTACAACAAATGAACTGGCATAAACAAGATTTGTAAACTGCAGGATTACTGTTTCACCAAATATTGAAAATCTATTAAGAATGAAAGATCACCCATTGCCACTATCAAATGCTGAGGCCCTCAAATCTGTAATCTTAGCTGGTGGCAAGGGTCAGGGGTAGAAAGGTAGCTGAGGGTAATCAGCCCTGGACTTCAGAACAACTCAAAGTATATATCTGCACGAGATTCGCATTGAACATTTGCACACAACGTAGGGAGTCTACCCAGAAGTGAGGTGTGTACCTTTCCATTTAAAATTTTTTTTTTCCAGTTTTTGGCCAGGGCCGGGTTTGGACCCACCACCTCCAATATGTGGAGCTGGTGCCCTACTCTTGAGCCACAGGCACCACCCTGCACCTTTCCATTTTTGAAAGTTATTTATTTGAAATAAGCTACTATAAGAAATAGGACCAGCTCTATAGGACATACTTAAAATTACTGAAGAATAAATTCAAGTGTCCTAAAAATCATCCCATCTCATCTTCTAGCAAGTCTACAAAGATTGTTTCTATGGGAGCCTTTGATTAACCCTTTGCTTTTGATGTTCACATTTTGATCAAATTCCATCCCACCCTTCAAGATTTAATTCAGGTCCCAGATCTTCCCCCAGACCAGCCATTTTACTCAAGAGCTGATGCCCATCCACAAGCTGGTGGTAATGTTACTGAATACTTCAATCTGCTATTGCAGGTCCCTAACGTTAGCACCTACCCAGCATTTATTTTCCTGCAAATCTGAGGCTCCTTAAAGACAGGGATCCCATCTGAGACACCCTCATAAACAGAACAGGTAAAATGATGTTATCAACCAAAAGAAGTAGAATTGCAACTTCATTTCTACCACTTTCCCCCACTGGACCACTGGCTGATCTAAAACAAGACACTGAGCCATGGCCATGAAATGACCAGAGGGAAGGGACAGATGGGAAGAGAAGCCAGAGTGAGTGAATAGCCCACCCCTGAGTAATCAAGGGGAAAGGATGGCTGCAGTGCCCTCCGTCCAGTGCCCTCCGTCCAGCACCCTCCATCCAGCACCCTCCGTCCAGCATCCTCCGTCCAGCGCCCTCCGTCCAGCGCCCTCCGTCCAGCGCCCTCCATCCAGCGCCCTCCGTCCAGCACCCTCCGTCCAGCGTCCTCCGTCCAGCATCCTCCGTCCAGCGCCCTCCGTCCAGCACCCTCCGTCCAGCGTCCTCCGTCCAGCACCCTCCGTCCAGCGCCCTCCGTCCAGTGCCCTCCGTCCAGCGTCCTCCGTCCAGCGTCCTCCGTCCAGTTCCCTGTGTCCAGTGCCCTCCGCCCAGCGCCCTCCGTCCAGTGCCCTCCGTCCAGCGCCCTCCGTCCCGCCACCCAGACACTCCCTGGGTGATCACAGAGCACAAGCAAGCTCAGCTTAGGACTTTTCCTATCCTGACACTCAGCTTAAATTATCACACAGTATAATTTTGTTCTCTGGTCAGACTTCCCCCCACTCCCAAAAGATCAATGGCCTGTTTCTAGTCCGGGTTCTTTGCTGGCTGCTTTCAATGCACCCCAAATTGTGACTACAGAGGTGGATCCTGTTAAGAATGAGCTATTTGTGAGAAACACCACTTCAAACTCACAGCCAAAACAGGGAGGAAAGAAAATCGGTGTTTTCCCATTTGCAAATTATCCATAAAGAATTCAGACAGGCCCTCAAGGGGCCATCACACCAGTGAGCTGGGCAGGACCTGAACCATTTCAAAATGACAATTATTTGGCTCTCCTCGTATCTCCGCTGAAGATCCTGTAATTACTTCTAGAAACACAATAAAGTCTTTTCCAACCATTCCAATTAAAGAATTTCCCCTAAAATAAGTCTCAATTTCCTTCTGGGGCAATTTACTTTCATTCTGTTCTACATTCTCCATTCACACAACACAAATATTTAAAGACTGCCACTCACTAAACTTTGTTCACCTTATCTTCTCCAGGCTTAATAAACCCCAGTTGTTTAAGTTGCCTTCTAAGGGCCTATTTCCCAAAGCTTTCATCAATTCTATGTCCTCCTCTACACCCCAAATATTCATTGTATTCTCCGAGAAAAACAAGACAAAAACCTCAAAAATGGCCTACTGTAAAAAAACACTGCCCGCTATGTGCAGAACCTCTGCAGTTGACCACCCAAGGGGCTGTAACGAACTGACCTCCTCGTGGAGGTGTCAACATAAGGAACAGGGCCTACGGTGCTGATGTGGCGCATGTCCCGTCCATGGGAATTAAGTGAACTTACATAGATGTGGATGTAGGGAAGTGATCAACCATGGAGGTTCTACAGTATTTCTTTTGAGACAGAGCCTCAAGCTGTCCCCCTGGGTAGAGTGCCATGGCATCACAGCTCACAGCAACCTCCAACTCCTGGGCTCAATCGAGTCTCCTGCCTCCGCCTCCCAAGTAGCTGGGACCACAGGTGCCCACCACAACGCCTGGCTAGTGTTGGGTTGCAGCCGTCATTGTTGTTTGGTGCCCCGGGCTGGATTCGAACCCGCCACCTTGGGTGTATGTGGCTGGCGCCTTAGCCATTTGAGCCACAGACACCAAGCCTACAGTGTTTCTTTTTAAGAAAATTTATTTTTCATCACCTGACTGGTACACAGTTAACACACTATTTTTTATAATCCCCAACTGCTAGCATAATATTACGCAGCCATGTTCTGTGATACTGGGGATTAGTTTTATTTCTTACACAAACCTGATAGAAGAATTTCATTTACAACTAACACTATGCCTGTGAAATTGAGTTTCAAGTAAATGCATCCCAACAATAATCAATGAACAAACACAGCAGCCTCCAACATCACATTCCCTCCCGCAGTCAGGCCACCCCTCCTCTGGCTTAGTTCCCATTGATTGCACCCTATGGCCATCACTCCCCATCACCTGCACCTGCAGCGACTCCTGTTCTCCTCCACCATGTCACCAGTGCCTGACACACAGAAGGTGCCGTTAACTGCACCACCTGAGGAAGTCCTGCACCTTCATCCTCCTCTTGTCTCTTAAGCACCCTCCCTTCTTTCCCCAGCACACACCCTAACACCCACCCTTCATCCAGGAAGGACCAGCTGGCTGACCTGTCCAGCTCTCTGCTATGAGATAAACTATCCTAAAAGAGCCTCCACGATACTCCCCTTTAGATAGCTAGCATCCCAGTGTTCACAGAAGCACTTTCTACAACAGCCAAAAGGTGGAGGCGACTCAAACGTCCATCAAAGGTCTATACACACATACAATGGAATATAGTGCAGCCTTTAAAGGAAGGCAATTCTGACCTCCGCTACTACACAGATGAACCTTGAGGACCTTACACTAAGTGAAGTAACCCTGTCAGAAAAAGCCAATACTGCATGGCTCCACTTACAGGAGGGAGGGCGTAGGGAACAGTCAAATGCAGAGACTGAAAGTGGAAAGGTGGCAGCAGGGGCTGGGGGGTGAGAGAGGGAGAGTCATTATAAAGTGCAGAGTTCCAATTTTGTAAGATGAAGAGTTCTGGAGAATGGCTGCATAACAATGTAAATGTAACTAACACTATTTACCTATACCCTTAAAAATGGTTAAGACAGGGGGCAGCACCTGTGGCTCAGGGAGTGGGGCGCTGGCCACATGTACTGGAGGTGGTGGGTTCAAACCCAGCCCTGGCCAAAAAAAAAAAAAAAATGGTTAAGACAGGAAATTTTATATGATGTGTATGTTGTTAATTTCTTTTTAGGCTTGGCGCCTATAGCTCAACTGGCTAAGGCGCCAGCCACGTACACCTAAGGTGGAGGGTTCGAATTCCCAGCCCGGATCTGCCAAACAACAATGACAGCTGCAACCAAAAAATAGCTGGATGTTGTGGCAGGCACCTGTGGTCCCAGCTACTTGGGAGGCGGAGGCAAGAGACTAGCTTGAGCCCAGGAGTTGGAGGTTGCTGTGAGTTGTAATGCCACAACACTCTACCCAGGGAGACAGCTTGAGGCTCTGTCTCCAAAAAATAAATAAATAAATAAATAAAAATAAAAAAATAAAAAAATTTCTTTTTAAATGTCTCTCTTGGTGTTGGCCACCCACATCAAGTTTGAAGCCAGGACGTGGCATCTGGCTTCCTGAGACTGTGGGACAGGCTGGGAAGTGAGCTCAACCAGACAGAGGGGTGGAGCAGGTGGTCCACTCAAGAGTAAAGCCTCAAGGGCCACTCCCGGGTCACTTTAGCCTTCCTCGACTTCAAAGCCTTCTTCATAACCCGGACCAAATTCAACACTAAATATACCCTCTCCACCATGTTCCTGGAAGTCAATCGGAGGAGTCCACCTTTCCAGCCGCTTCTCAAATTCCCCACTCCCAGCCTCCAACCAATCCCAAAGTAACATCTTAACAGTTTTCCACGGTTCTCTTACTTTTTCCAACTGAAGCTCCAACCACAGTCCTTACCCCTTCCGCCTTTAGGGTACAGAAATTAATCTCAAAGATTAGCTCCCACACACACACTCACACTGACCCCTGATCTCCATCATCTGCCCCCCAAGACGCCAGCTCCTCCCCTTTACAGCCCTGCCCAGAACACTTCGCACTGGTGAGAACCCCAGTCCACTCCGAATCAGTGGCTGTGTTTCGGCAGGCCCTGTGAGGACCAAGGCCTGAGACCAGTGAGCCTTTGTTAGACTGAATCCAGAATGTTTATGGAGCAGATACTATGTACAAAGATTGATGTAAGTGCCAGGGAACAGTAGAGATGTCAAACCAATATTTGCTGAGCACCACAGAGTCTGGCCCAGGGCAAGGGACAAGTTCAATGCGCTGCCTGAACTCCCAGGAAAAGCAGTCCAGGAAAATCTCCTCACTCAGGGAGTTTTCAACGCCACTTGTAGGAAAACAGGAGTCATGGACCCTACTCACTGGCCTAGGGAAAATGGCCATTCACCTACACACACTTTTACCCAGAAATCTGTATCCCCTTTGGTGGAAACTAACCTAAGAGTTAAAAAGAACCAGGCAGGCAGGGCGCTGTGGCTCACGCCTGTAATCCCAGCACTCTGGGAGGTCAAAGCTGGTGGACCACCTGAGTTTATGGGTTCAAGACCAGCCTGAGCAAAAAGCAAGACCTTGTCTCTACTAAAAATAGAAAAACTGAGGGAACAGGATCACTTGAGCCCAAGAGTCAGAGGTTGCTGTGAGCTATGACGCCACAGCACTTACCCAAGTCAGAGAAGAAAAGAACCAGGAAGAGAAATATGCATGACTATTAACTGTAGACTTTTAAAAAATTACAGACCTTAGGCTGGGTGCAGTGGCTCGTGCCTCTAATCCTAACACTCTGGGAGGTCAAGGTAGGTAGACTGCCTAAGCTCAGGAGTTTGAGATCAGCCTGAGCAAGAGTGAGACCCCATCTCTACTAAAAATAGAAAAGCTAGCTAGGCATTGTGGTGAGCACCTGTATTCCCAGCTATTCTGGAGGCTGAGGCAAGAGGATCCCTTGAGCCCAAGAGTATGAGGTTGCTGTGAGCTATGTAGTCTCCATGGCACTCTACCAAGGGTGACAGAGTAAGACTCTGTCTCAAAAAAGAAAAAAATAGACATTAAACATATAAACTTCACGTTAATTCCCCAAAACCTATATAATCTGTTCTTACACCAGTCCCATTTTTTTCTAAGAGCCAAAGCTGAAAGAGGAACATCAAGCCAGCCTGCAGTGCAGTCTGCACACCTCCTCTGCGAGGGGCACCGTGCAAAGCACGTCACATGCAGAACTCAGCAGATCCTTGAGAGAGACCTAGTGCATCAACCCCATTTTACAGATAAGAAAATAAAACTTAAGGAGAAATTAAGCATCTTGTCCCAGGGAAGTGGCAGAACTGGAATAAAAAATGTTGTCAATTTCTGAGCCCAAGCTCTTCACCCTGAGGCCACATGCACTGCATAATAATTTGGCTTAAACCTGAAGTTTTGCACAAATGTTGAAAACCCAGCTGTCAGAAAACCCAGGTCTGCACTGGAAGACACCTAAAAAGAGTGTGTCGTGATCAAACCATTAAGTGAGAAGGCTAAAGATGAAAATCACTCTCAATCTTCTGGGTGGGAAAAGTACCAGGGGTGAATGTTTCTGTTGGAGAAATCATCTGAGATGCATGGTATTTTTCTGGGGGAAATAATTTCAAGATCTGTTCAATCTCTAAAACCAATGATTCCCAACTCATATCAAAACCTAAATAAACTGCAAGGCAAAATATGAAAATTTATTTCAGTTAAAAGTTGTCAAGTTAATACTTATGAGTACCTGTGTGCAAGGGTCACAAAGAGAAATATTCAAATTCTATGTATGCAAAGAATTCCCTTATTGATTAGGTGCCTATCCTATGCCAAGCACCTTAAAAAACTCCTTCAAATTCTTCAGAAAAATCCTATTAAGAGTAGGACATTATTCTCATTTTAGGTACAATAATAGTTCCTATTTCACAGGTAACAAGCTTGGCTAACATGTATTGAACACAGTATGGTACACCATTCTAAAAGCTTTACATATAGGAATACATCTACTGGCACAGAAAGGTTAAATTAATTTGCCCAAAGTTACAGCTGGGAAATGGCAAAACTAGGATGAAAAACAAAAGCTAGGAAAGGTAAACCAACTTGGCCCAAGGCCACAGCGCTATCATCCATGGAGCCATTACACTAACACAGGCAGCCCACCTGTGTTCCTTCCACACGTCACTGCCCAGTCCCACCTGGATTTACCAGGGCCTGGCAATAAAAGCCAGGGAGCCCGATAAACTTGAAGGGGTGTAAAGGGGTCAGCGTCTTCATTCAATTCAGGAGAAGTGGGAAACAGACATCTTGATAAACATTGTCTGTGTTTCTAAATATTGCCTCAATGTTTTCTAAAAACCATCATGTGAGCCAAACAAAACATATGCATGGGCTATCAACTCACAACTGCTCTGTAAACTTAGTAAGAGTCTTAAGTCAAAAGATGAACTGTATGATCACATCCAAAGTGTCAGAAGTCAGAGCTGCGAGGCCACACTGCCTGGGAAATCCCTCCACTTTCAACAAAGACCGACACTGGGTTTGCCCTGAGTCAAACTTCTGCCTCTGCTAACTCCCTTCGGGGCGCTCCTCACTCTGGGACTTGCAGCGTGAGGTTTACCTATTCAAGTTACTGAAAATGCATGTGAAATTTTGCCTATTTGGATTCTCGCAAATGTCTTTTAATCTCATTTTGTTAAGGTTACCACACATGAATGCAGCAAAATAAAGCACTTCCCGCACACTAGCCTGCTAACTCTTAAACTAAATTAATTCTGGAGAAAAGGCTGCCACAGCCTTGACCCATTACCTTGACGGGTCCCCCACTGCAGTCCAGCTTGAGAATTCCGCTGGGCCACCGCGGCTCACTTCCTCCTGTCTTTCTTTAATCAGCTGGAGAGACTTGAGGAAATGAGTCAAAATCCTAAGGGTAACTTCTAGTGCCTGTCAACAACAGCAGCAAAATTCATCACCACAACAACATCTGTACATAAATGTGCTCCAAGGGAAGCCCACAGAATACTTGGCACATTTCCGATGAGAATTTCTTTGGGGAGAAAAAAGGCGTTGAGTGGTAAATTGTTGTTCCTCATCATGCTCTCCCATCCCAGGGTAAATAGCCAATGGTATCAGCCATTACTGGGGGCTTTCTTGTTCACAGCTATGCACAAGTGCAGGAAGCTAAGACCATTTTTATGTTTTTGGAGTGGGAGATGAATTTCAATTGACTTACATCATCATTTTAGAGTCCGCTTATCTTCAGCTCTAAGGGAATGGGATAGTTAATGCCTAAGCCCTTATACTGCAGGGATGCCTATAACCCCACCAAGCCATAATGAATGAATCCCCCCTTACTGAAGATGTCCCTGAAATTGAGAACACTCTAACAGCCTGTCGTAAGAGAGGCACTGCTGGATCTTTTTCACCAAAACTGGGAAAGCAGCGACCTGGGCCGTCCTGCATTCTCAGAAATTCCAACAACACCTGGTAGACAGGAGAGACTCGCTGAGTATTTCTGACTGAGTCTCAGTTCTTACCAGATTCTGGGGACTCATAATGGATATACAGTCGGGCATATGGGGCTAACGGCAAGCTTCCCCACTGATTATTTGGGTCTCATCGTCAGTCAGTTTTTCCAGCTGTAAAATAGTAAGGGTGGTAATGGTGCTATCTGGGCTGAAAGTAGTAGAAACAGCAGATAAAGCCCCAGCACAGGACCTGGCACACAGGCCCCCATTCTAGAGCAAGGCTCTATGTACAACACACACGTGATGGGAAATCTGAGACCCATTAGAAATGGTGCTGGGAATGCACAACATAGGTGATTTATACAGTCAAGGAATAAATGTGTTGATGGGTGGGAAAGAGCAGAACAGGGATCAGTAATTATCTGGGATGCCTTTACAAAACAATCGCGTTATTTCCAGCAGGATAAGAAGTCAGAAAGCCTTGCGTCCAGCTGCTGAGGATAACTTGAGCCTCACATCTGCAGGAAAGGGGGGAAGGTGTGATTCATGGTCCCTCCAGGTTCATCCTGTTGGGCACAGGAGCTGTAGATGGGGGAGGGGAGCGTGCAGGAATGAGGGTTACTACAGAGTTGCCACCTTCCAGTCCTCAAAGGCCATTGCAGAGGAGAGTGTGGGAATTGAGGGGTGGGCAGGATAAAGCACAGCTCCCTGCGGCAGCCAGCCAGCAGAAGACCAGCAGAAGCACACATACACAAGTGGCCATGTGACCAGGACAGACCCAGGGACTTCAAAGAGGCAGGAAGAGGTCAGGCCAAGAGTGGAAACTGCTGGATTTACACTCCACAGCCCTGGAGGGGGAGAATCCTGGACCCAAAAGATCCTTCCAGATGCAAATGCCTCATTGTCCTCTGGAGGAAACTGCCCCCCCCAGAATTTAAGTGACCTGCCCTAAGCAACCTGCCCAGGGATAAACACCCAAAGAATGGCAGAGAAAAGAACCCCACGGCAAAGCAAGGGTTACTCCCTTCACCATACCACTCTCCTCCAGAGACAGATCTTAAAATTCCCTTTGCCAGGAATCTACTGGAAGGAGATTCCTTGTAAGAAAGGAAACCAGA
This sequence comes from Galago senegalensis, assembly GCA_963575145.1. Classification (NCBI taxonomy): domain Eukaryota; kingdom Metazoa; phylum Chordata; class Mammalia; order Primates; family Galagidae; genus Galago; species Galago senegalensis. Next base: position 10,056 of record CAUYTI010101790.1, on the reverse strand, counting down.
TTCATTTAATGTTTAGAAAGGGAAATATTCAGCGTGGTCTGCCTTTCTAGTGTGCCACGGGGGTCTGGTTCACACACCTTAACTAATATTAAAAGGGCACACCCCGAAAGACCATGTGTCACTGTAAACTGGGAATTGCACACTCCCTCCTGACCCCTGCTGACCCTGGAACCACACAGGGGTCCGAATGCCAGGCTTCTCTTTCCCCACAGGAAAGCCTTCACAATGCCTCCCAAGACTGGGAGGCTGTGTCCTGAGACTTCATCGCCAAAGTCTCACACTTCATCGTGATGCGAGCGCTAGACTGCAGCTTGACTCAGTTTCTACCCTAACACCAACAGGGTAACCTTAAAGGGTCTGGAGATTGGAGATTTTTTTTTCATGACCTGGTTTGGGGTGGGGGGGGGCAGGGCTTCAGAGCTTAGCCCGGCGACCTGCACTAGCCAGCAGCACCTGAGACACCTGGAAAGAAGGGAACAGGACTCTGACAGAGGCTCCAGAAGCTTGCAAATCAGTCCTTCAGCTAAAGACCCAAGTTCCCGCGCAGATATAACTGGATTTTCCTAACAGCTTGAAGAACCAAGTAAGATTTGTAAAAAAGTTACACTCTACCCCCCAACCCCCGCCTCCAGCAGCCCTGAAGTACAGATATCCCGGGGTGGGAGGTTGGTGGGGTAGGAGGGTGAGAGGGGAGGCGGTCTCCAATCTCAAAATTCCCGAAGAAACGGAGACCTCCTTGTCGCACACTCCGGGACAAGGGGCTTCCAGAGCACGCCGGGCTGCCCCTCATTCTGGCTGGGCGCTCCAGGTGGCCGAGGTCGCGACCGTAGAGTCCTGGCGGGTTGTCTCTGCCTCCCCCGAGCGGGCGGCATAACGCAGCCTCCAGCCGCCAGTCGCTCCAGGGCGCGTGGCAGGAATGAAACGGCGCCGTGGCAGAAAGGGGCGAGCACCAGATTTGCAAAAGCAAAGTCTGCAACCTAGCGGCTGCTTCCCACACGCCCTGCCCAAATTGTCCATGTCGCCACCATCCCCAGGGTTGTGGGGTCCCGGCCCCAGAGCAGCACGCCGCGCGCTCCCGGTGCAAAAGCGTAACCCGGAGGCTGAGAAGCGTGGCAGCCTTCGACTCTTCTCCACCAGTGGCGCAGCTACCAGAGGCTGCAGCGGGTCGGTCCCCAGCTTTGGGCACAAAGAGCGCCTGCGGTTGGAAAGCAGCAGCCGCAGAGCGAAAGGGAAGGCTCTCTAACTTTGCCCTAGGCGAGGCGGGTAACCTGCCGGCTGTCCTCCCGCGCACCGGTCACACACACGCAACTTTTAACAAAAGGAAGCTGCGGCCGCCCCTCGCACAGAGAGATAAGGCGCTCGGAGACAACCCCGAACCGCCCTCCCCGGCCACCCGCGCACCGTCGGCACAAAAGCAACCCCAAACTCGCACGCAGCCTGCAGCCTCGATCACGCCTAAGTCCCCTGTCTGTCCCCAGTGCCGGAAGACCCCCGGATTCGCGTCCACCACAACCAACAGCTAGGGGCTCCTCGCGCAGGTGAGCGAGGAAGGGCGCGGGAGAGTCCCCAGGCCACCTCCACTCTTCCCGTAGGCTGGAAGGCTCCGGCATAAAGGGCCCACAGCCACCTCTCCTCTCCGCACCCCAGCGAACAACCCGCACCCGGGCACAGCCTGCGGCCCGGGGCGAGGCCAGGTTGCGGGTCTCGGTGTCCCACCTGTCTGGACGCGGAGCAGGAGGAGCAGAAGGCAGAGAAAATCCCAGGCGCCGCGAGCGCCTCTCATCGCGGTGGCTGCGCTGGGATCGGAGATCTGGTCCACGTTCCAGCTCTCGCCCAAGTGCACCGAGCGCGGCAAAGCCAAGCCCCCAGAGCCGCAAGCGCCGAGCAGCAGCCCCTCCTCCCGCACCCTCCCCCGGCGCGCCGGCCACGCCCCTCCCCGGCGCCCCTCCTCGCCTCCCCTCCCTCGCTCGCGCCTGGGTCTCGCTCCTTCCCGGCGGCGTCTGGCCCTTGCTTTTTCGACGTGCTAATCCCGAGGGACCGTGCCCGCGGGGAAGGGGAGGCCACGTGCGTCCTCGCCGCGCGCTCTTGACCCCGGAGCCCCTTCATCTCTCGACCTCTCCTCCCCGTGTTGTGATCTGCCCTCCGAGGCAGGTCCCGGACCAGGGTGGTGCTGCCCGCTGGCTTTGTGAGCTGGGCACCGCGCGCACTTCAGGGCACGGGCCTGCCACCTGGCAGGTGCTCCCCAGACAATAAAGGTTGGCTGCCTGCCCCTCCAGCACGCTCGGAGGGAGGAGGCTGGACGCCGCGGGTGGTGGAGGTGGTGCAGAGACGGGAAGGGGAGGGTGTTCGGAAATTGGGGCCCGACATTCTTCTGCATAGCTGTTAGAAGAGGGGGGCCAAGCGTGGCGCGGTTAAAAGCTGAGCCCGGGTTTAGATAATTCCTTCTGTTCAGTTTCTCCACCTGCTCCGTAACCTGTTAAGAACACAGTTGGTTTCTATTGGTCCGAGCGGCCTCCGCCCAGCAAGCCCCAGTCGGCACGGTGGAGACCGGGGCTGTGGGGTGGGGAGGAGCGCCTTGCAAAGTTAGCTCGGGTAGCCAGGGTTTTTATGCACATTTGTCTCAGGGCGCCTTTTTTTTCCCCCCTCCCTGTGTTTTCTCTGCCTGTATATCAGACGACAGTTACAAGGCTGGGGATCCTGCGTTCCCTTTAGCTGACCTTGCCATGTTCCAGGAGCAAAATAAAAGTGAAATGATTCTCTTAGGGCAGGTTTTCACTGCCCAGAAAGCGCTTGTAAGCCACTTGCTCGGGGTGGCCGTCCTTGAAAGGAAGGTACCAGCAGTGTCTGTATATGTTTTCTCCTTCTGCCCACACTGATTATTCTTTGTGAGGTGGGTAGATAGATATGTTTATTGTTGTAGTAGTAAAAGTGACCCAAGGTCATTCAGCTAGTAGAGGTTTGAACCCTTATTTGAAGACCTACTCCAAGTGTGGTGAGCTTTCTCTGCATGCTGCATTCACCCCTAAACCATCCCTCTTGAGGATGGAAAATAAATGGGAGGGATTTGCCATCAGAAAGGAATAGAATAATTTAGATGCAGACAGACACTTTTCTAAAGTATCATCCTAAATATATAGTTACCCAGCTCCCTCACTGCCTTCAGTATTAAGAGATCTGTTTGAGGGCGACAGGACTTTGTCTTACTGATTTTTGTACAGTTCTTGCCTACCTAGGTGCTCAATAAATGACAGGACCCAGGTGGTTTAAGAAAAATGATTTATAAAGCTAATTGCTTAACAATTATCATTACTAGAGGATGGTCAAGTGATCGGTGTGTGTATGTCTCTCTTTACACGTATGTCTTTATTCACTTAACAAGCATTTTGAGTGACTAGTGTGAGGTAATGAGGACAGACAGGGGGAGTATATTGTTAACAGACAGGTGTGGGCTCTGCCCTCACAGTCCTTACTGTCCAGTAGGGGACCTTGCCCTTCAGTGTCCTAGCAGGTGGTTCCAATCATACAGCTATGAAAGAACTGAAACTCAGGAGGTCTCTGTGCTCTGGGCAATCAGATCTTGTATTTCTTTTTTCTTAGGATGACAGATAAAAGATACCACTCGAAGCAATCATAAGTTTCTGGGTTCTTGATTTATTTCTAAAATCCACTTTTGAATTGAGAAGGAAAAAAACCACTATGAGTTAAAATATCAACATTATGCCTGAGAGAGAAAATTTACCATTTTCTTTTTCCATCCACTGATATTGGAAAGGACAACATTTTCAACAGAGTGGGTGAAAAGGGACCATATTGCAATTTAATTCTAGGCAAGAAACTTCTATCAGAAAAAAAAGAACTGAATAGGGAATTATACAATGCTGGACGGACTATCATTCCTATTTATCATTCAACAAGCATTTCTTGAGCACCCAGGTAGCCATGAACTCTACAAAAATAAATAAGACAAGGTTCCCACCTAGGGGATTTCACAGTCCAGCAGGGAAAACAAGCACCCAAGTAAGAAACTATAATATCTGCTAACAGAGCCAGTATAGTATACACCAACTTGGCCATATTGATTGGTAGAATATTGGAGTCCTGAACACCTCCTAAATGCCTTCTTATATCCAACCCTCCCTTGAGACACCCCAAATCACCTAACATACAGCAATTAAAGGTTTTATGCTGGGCACAGCAGAGAGCCTCCAATACCTTTAGGGTTGTTTGGTATTTCTAATACTACCCCTTGCCTTTTTTATCCTGAGAGAAGGCACATATATGGTAAACTGTTAAGAAAATGAACTATATTGAACCATGCCTGTGGCTCAAGGAGTAGGGCGCCAGCCCCATATACTGGAGGTGATGAGTTCAAACCTGGCCCCAGGTAAAAACTGCAAAAAAAAAAAAGAAGAAGAAAAGAAAGAAAATGAACTATATTGTAGGTCAGCACTGTCCAACCGAAAACTGCGATGATGGCAATGTTTATAGCTCAGGTGGGCTGTATAGATCAGTTTTAGACTGTGTTTTGTGATAGTCCTGAGCTCTTTCACAGATTGTACTGTGCGTATTCTGTTTCCAGAATTGTTTTAGTAATGATTCTTGATACAAATTGTAGAAACCCAACTCAAACTCACGTTAAATCAAACAAAGAAACCTGAAATTTATTGTCTCTTACAAATGGAAGGTATTTCAGATTTTCCTAAAGCCAAGACTCAGAGTCCTCATCCTTGACGGGTGTGTGTGTATGTGTGTGTTTGTGTGTCTGTGTGTCTGTGTGTGTTTGTGTACGTGCACCTTTTCCTCTGTCTTCAGCCTTTAGCGATACTTGCTCCACTTTCCTGTACGTTCAGGCTTACAGCTCATTAGCACACATTCCTTTCCTGCCCCGTAAACATATTCTATGAAAGTTCTAAACGTGAGTCTCACTGACCTGGCTTATGTCATAGGCTTGCCCAGAGCCCCTCCCTGAAGCTGGAGGGATGGGGTGTGACTGCTGGCCAGATCTGAGTCGCACGCCCACCCTGGAGCTGGGGTTGAGAGTCTACTTCATCCACACTATCTAGGCTAAATGGGGAGGGCTGCATCAATTTTCTGCATCAATTCAGAGAAAAATTGAACAACTTTCGCTAGAAGGAGGAATTTCTGGATGTGTATGTGTATATATATGAATATATATATGTATGTGTATATATATATATGAAATGGTAGAGTACTGTGGCATCGTCACAGCTCACTGCAACATCAGACTCCCTGGCTCAAGTGATTCTCTTGCCTCAGCCTGCCAACTAGCTGAGACCACAGGCGCCTGCCACGATGTTCAGCTATTTTTAGAGACAGGGTCTTTCTCTTGCTCAGGCTGATCCATCCACCTGAGCTCAGGCGATCCATCCACCTCAGACTCCCAGAGTGCCAGGATTACAGATGTGAACCACCATGCCCAGCCCCTACATTTCCGACTATAAAAGTAAAGATGCTTATTGTAGAAAATTTAGAAATTACAAAAAATATATAAAGAAATAAAAAATCATCCATAGTGTAATCAAGCAAAAGTTTTAGTATATTCTTTCAAATTCTTTTTCTCTGCTTATAGGTGAGAGATTTTTTTACTTTACATCGTTAAAAATCTATACTATCTTGGTGGCACCTGCAGCTCAAAGGAGTAGGGCACCAGCCCCATATACTGGAGGTGGTGGGTTCAAACCCAGCCCTGCCCAAAAACTGCAAAAAAAAAAAAAAAAAGATCTATACTATCTTTACTATATTTGCTAGTTTTCTAATGAGATTTTTCATTAAGAACATGAGCATTGTCCCAGATCATTAAAAATTCTGTGGAAACATAATATTAATGGCAATATAATGTTCAATTGTACGGATGTGCCATAATTCTGGGTGTTTAATCATTTCTCTATTGTGCTTTTTTCCCCAGCTTTTATTATCATAAATTTCTAGATGATTAATATCTTGGTGACTAAAACTTGCCTGCCTCTGATTATTTATTTAGCATAGGTTCCTAATGGTAAAATTATTACACCAAGGGTATAATCCTTTTCAAGTTTGCTTTTTCATCCTTATTTGGGGAAAATCATTTGAAAGTTTTTGTCCATAAAGTTGAAAAGATAAATTGGCAATCCTCGTGGTTCCACTCTGGCCCAACAATAACCACCTTCCAGTTTGTGAAGATGGAAAGAGATGTGTGGTCTTGGTTCCAGCTGCCATTCAGTATTTACCTTCTATGCTCAGATGGGCTCATTTAGATGCCTAGGATACAACGTCAGAGAAGACACAGATGCTGCCTTCCTGGGACTCCCAGAGAAAGAGGGGAGAGAGAGAGGGAGGGATAAAGGGGGCAAGAGTACACTGTGATAAGTGCCCTAATAGAATTATCCACAGAACAGAGTTTGTGCCCAGAGGACACCTCAATCATAAGTATGGTGATGTCATGAAACTTCCCCAAGCGGTGACTTAGATTCCCAGGGATCAGGAGAGAAGAAGGGCCCAGCATCGGGAAGGGCACGTGCAAAGGGCCAGAGGCAGGAGACAGCCCAAGAACCATGAAGAACAAGGAGTTAGGCAGAGTTAGGGAAACAGGGCGTGGGCAGCAGGGTTAAGATCATAGTGATGGGCTGCCACGAAATGGGAACCTCATTCTCTCAGCTAGGAAGAGTCACCAAAGGACTTTAAGCTGGGACATGATGTAATAAGGTTTATTTTTTGCAGGGAAGCTCAGTGAAGGACGAGTTGAAAAGGGATGAAACTTGAGACAAGGGCTGAGCCCAGGAGCTCATGTCTGTAATCCCAGCACTCTGTTGGAGGTGGAGGAGGGTGGATTGCTTGAGCTCAGGATTCAAGACCAGCCTGAGCAAGGGTGAGACCTTTAATAGCGATGCTACTAAAAAAGAAAACAAAAGAAAAGAAAGAAGGAAAAATTAGCCAGGGATGGTGACATATGCCTATAGTCCCAGCTTCTCGGGAGGCTGAGGCAGGAGGACTGCTTGAGCCCAGGAGTTTGAGGTTGCTGTGAGCTGTGACACCAGGTACTGCCCCCAGGATGACAGAGTAAGACTCTGTCTCAAAAACTAAACAAAACAAAACAAAAAAAGAAACAAAGCAGGAAGAAAATGGTAAGGAGCCTAATGCAGTGATCAGCGGGAGAAGGGGAACTGAATTCAGTCCTCTGAGGTAAGAACAGTGAGCGGTGATGAGTAAGACAGATAGACAGACTCCCTCGGTCTTGGTGATTGACAGTGTTATGGAAGGAGAGCAGAAGAGGGACTCCGGGATGACCGCCCAGTTTCTGGTGTGAGCTACTTGTGTTCCCTTCCGGCAAGACACGGAGGAAAGTTGTAGTGGAAGGTGAGGATTTGCAGTTGAGCCTGCTGGGTTTGAGGCGCCTACGGCCACTGTAAAGCCAGATGTGCAGGCCTGGGATTCAGCACAGGACCAGGCTGGGGGTCGGGGTGTAGCATCAGACTGTGATGAGGGCACCCCAGATAGAACGTACCCTGATACGCTGCAGGGAAAGCAGGGGGGAGATGTCATCTCCTTGGGGAATACCCACATTTAAGGGACAAGCATAAGGAGGACCCATAAACTAAGATCCTGATAAGCAGGGATCAGAAAGGCGAAAAAGGAGAGCAGCTACTGCGAAAGGAGAGTTTTGGGAAAGCAGAAAAGTTCAGCTGTGTCCTGTTTCTTTGGGAGGCCAAATAAGATAAGGACAGAAGAGCATCAAAGGGAATTTGTAATCGCGAGAATGAGAACACATACACGGCCCTATACTATGTATACTAATTCATTTAATTCTCACAGTAACTCTTCCAGAACGGTATTCTTGTCCTCCCCATTGCGAACGAGGAAACTGAAGCACATAGAAGTTACGGAACTTGCACAAAATTTGAATCAGGATTGGACCCTTGGCATGGCCCCGTGCTTGACTATCATAACATTGCATTCCCTAGTTAACCTAGAGGCCCTTGGTGACTAAACAGTCTCACAGCCACACACCCATAGAGTTGTGGGGCCAGAATTCATTCTGCAACAGGTTGAGCAATTCATTAGAAGTGAAGAGAATTTGTTCCTGGATAATTTTCAAGAAGTTTAGTGGCATGAAGGAAAGAGGGGGTGAGGTAAGAGATTAGGGGGAGCAGGGGGGGCCCTGAGCAGTGTGTGGGCTGAACTGAAAGGACCAGACAAGGGAAATCTTGAAGATGTAGATAAGGGGAAGGATGATTTAAAAGGGAAATGGAAATGCAATCTAAAGCCAAGATAAAAATGAGCATGAGGAAACAGAAGGAAAAAGTCCAGCGAGATATGGGAGACTGTGGGGAGAATTAGCAAACTGTAGAGTGGTGTGTGTGTGTGAAAGTCCCATATGTACTTGAAATGTGATACTAACAATTACTTTTGCATAATTATCAACAATCACCACTGAGAAATTCTTACAGCAGGGCACTGTGCATGCATGCACACGTATACACATACATAATACACACACACACACACACACACACACACACATGGTCTGACAATTAAGTTCACAAACTCATCCTGGGAAAAGTGGTGCATACCTCACTGCTGACTACCACTACCTGGGCCGGATGGCCAGGGGACCCCTTCAAAGCTAACCCTGGTGGTATTCAGCAGTGGGGTAGGTAAGCAGCATGTTTTCTAGGATGAATCCCCGAGCTCAATTGTCCGACTTCTCACATAAACAAACAAATAGGCCCCTTTGCCTAACTCCATGCTGTTCCCAGAATTAGGAGGAGTATTTGTGAACCTCAGAGTTCCATAAATCTTCTTAGCACATGGCTCATATGTCTTTTAAGTTGTGTGTCTTTCTTGGGCTCATATTAGAATTATTTGTAACCTTGTCAGAGCCTCTCCACTGCCTAATAAATTCTTTGAGGAACCTGTGCTATAACTCAACTGTGGTCTCACAGAAGGGCTCGTTCACAACAAAGTCATGCACCCAGTAGGCACTGCATGTTTGCAGAACTGAATTACTTACAAACTTTGCATCTGGAGGCTTTTCCCAATTTTTTTTTTTAATTTCATCAGGATTTGTTTTGCCTCAGAAAATCCATGGTTAAAAATTTGTCTAATCCAAGTCTATGTTAATCTCACAGTGAATATTATGACTTTTTTTTCCTTTTTACATTTTCCTTTAATCTGATAAAGAAGTCACATTGCATTGCCACAGGGGTGAGAAGAACTCGCCTTAAGACTAGAAGTCTTAAGTGGCTGAGTAAATACATGGAGTAAATATGTGTTTAACACAAGAAAGGGTACAGATAAATCAGGGCTCCTGACTGGTGGGGAACTGAAGACTCAGAATTGTTTGTAATGTATGTGCATTTTTTAAAACTTGCAACTAAATGATCTCAGATTAGGGGCTGCCTTCATTTTTGATTGGTAAAAACTATTTTCACAATGGAAAAGTAGCAAATCATGGTCTTTACTCTACAGGTGCTATAGCATAAACCATTCCCTGCACCAAAATGAGATCTGGTCATGGCTTGGCCACAGGCCCCCAATGGTTAAAGTGATTCCAGACGAGGGGGTATTCGCCCAGCATGGCCTCAGGATAAGAGGAAGGAGATAAGTGGGAGAAGATTGACTCTACACACTGAGCTTTTTAGAAACTGCTCCTAATGTTTCCAATTGGGCTGGAAGAGCGATCCTGTAATTTGTCATCCACACTGGGACCCTTCTAGGAGGGAAGAGGGACCACAGGCATTCACCAGGCAGCCCATGGGGAATGGTGAAACTAATCCTACACTTAATAGTAACTTCTCCACTGCTACCCGTTGCCCTTAGGAATCAGATCTCTTCTGTCCCTTAGGCTTTTTAAGAAAGAAATACCTTTTGGGGGCGAGACACAATTGTAAGAGGGATTTGCCTAACAAATGCAATCCCTGTAACCTGGTTTCTTATACCCTCAATGAATCCTCAACAATAAAAAAGGAAGGAAAGAAAGAAAAGAAAAGAAAAGAAATACCTTGGTCTTAATGGCTGCCAGGACTCAGCCTTCTGACTTCAGGGTAGGGAGGGTGTTAG
>CAUYTI010101787.1:0-37103 GCA_963575145.1 Galago senegalensis | reverse complement strand
CAGGCCCCCGGTGGCTGTTGGTTGCGGTTAGGTTTCTGCCCCCTGCAACCAACGCGGGTGGACCTGTTGCTCTTTTGAAAAAAAAAAAAAAAAAAAAAAAAAAAAAAAAAAAAAGAAGTTCACCACCTCATTGGATGCAGTTCAGGAGGCCCCCAAACAATTACAACAGGAACATCAAAGGTCGCTGACCACAGATCACTATAACATACATAACAACAAAACAGTTTGAAATATTGCCAGAGTTACCAAATGTGGCACTGAGAGGTGAAGTGGCCATATGTTCTTGAAAAAATGGTGCTGATAAACTTACAGGACAGAGTTGTCACAAACTTTCGATTTGTAAAATCCTCAACATCTGCAAAGCACAGTAAAGTAAAATGGGATCAAACAAAGTACGGTTGCACCAAAAGCACATGGCACGGTAATCACCAGCAGCGAGGAATGGCTCCATCAGAGTGTGCTGCACTCTCACCATTCTTATAACCACATCCACCTCATGGGTGGAACTGGAGTTCCCCAAAATGCACATTCAGCAGGTGTGACAGAGGAAGGCAGGCAGCATCACACCCTCCCCACGCTGCTCCACCCGGGTCCAGTGTGACGCACACATGCTCCCCACCTGCTCAATCTCCAGGTGATTTCCTGCCTGGAGGGTATTGCTCAGGGACACAAGGCAGGAGGTGCAGGGCTATTCTGACCCCAGCCAAAACTGCAAAAAATTAAATAAATAAATAAATAAATAAATGGATTTAGTGGAACTAAATCCTGAGTAATATTCTAAAAAAGAAAAAAAAAACCATAAGAGTAAATCTTTGTGACCTTGGATTAGGCAACGGTTTCACTCATCCAACCAACTGCATCAGACTAAAAGCTTGTATTACAGCATTGACAATTTGGGGATGTTTGTTACAGCAGATAGCATTACTTATGTTGCTGACACAACGTGTTCTCTCTTATATAAGACGAGTAGATGAAAGAAAGGAATAAAGAATGAAGGAAATAGCCCATGTTTTCAGTGCTAAAATGGTGGATCACCTTAAATAAATGCCAGTTTTCCCCACTAGTAAAATCATTCGAGTAGCTGGCATACCCGGCTTTTGCTTGTCTTTTCTGTGGTTAGTACAGGTAACTCTTTTGTTCTCATTTCATGATCCTGCTCCAGTTTTCAATTACCTCGTATTGCCATGCTATTATCTTAGAAACGCCAACACTAACCTGGCTCTATCCCTAGATATCACCTGAAAGTTGTCCTCTGCGGGGCCACCTGTGACTGTTGGCTATGGAAGAACTTGCCTCCAGCACTGTTATATCACTATGTTACTGAATCACAGAGAATTCACTGTATGGAGTTGTTTCTCTATAGAAATAACAACAGATCTATTATAGGCAATAGTTTGCTTGTAAATAGATTCCAGATTATTTCAAAAGGCCAACTATATACCCGGCAACAAAAAACTTAAGACAATTTTAAAAACTACAAAGCTAAGGAAATTTTTTTTTTTTTTTGAGACAGATTCTTACTTTGTTGCCCTTTGGTAGAGTATCATGGTGTCACAGCTCACAGTAACTTCAAACTCTTGGGCTTAAGTGATTCTCTTGCCTCAGCCTCCCAAGTAGCTGGGACTGCAGGCACCCACCACAATGCCTGGCTATCTTTTGGTTGTTGTCATTGTTGTTTAGCAGGCCTGGCTGGGTTCAAACCTACCAGCCCCAGTACATGTGGCCGGTGGCCTAACCACTGAGCTATGGGCGCCGAGCCCTAAGGGAATTTTTATACATGAGCCAAGTTTCCACTGTTTTTAATTAAATACAAATGAAATGAGCGGTGTCAAGTGCCACGAGGTAATTATTCTGCTGACATTCTATCTGTTTGAGGCACAACTGTTTACTGCATTGATTGTTTAGAAGATTCTTTAACTCAGTTGGGGCTACTTTTAACACAGCTAAAGAGTTAATATCGATTTAAAGTAATGAAGAACTTTTATGTACATGTCACATTTGTATTGAAATCACACATTTTAGATCCCAGAGCACTGTTATTTTTATACTTATTTATTCTTGGGCCGTCACTATAGAGATGTAGAAGGTTAATTATTGTTTTTCTGATTACATGTTTTAAATAAATGAATAAATTAATAACAAAAATAATGTTTGCTGAGAGTTTACCAACTTGCTCTTTCTCATTTTCAAAATAATCAGAATTTTTATTCCCTTTCCCAAAATGTACATAAATTGAACAGTGCATCTGGTTCACTGGCAAGACCTTAACACATTGTCCATCCACAGAGTGATCAGAGATGTTATCATAGAGCCGTATCAGTTCCTTTATATATATTTTTTGCTCAAATGGAGTCAATTAGCATTTGATCTTATAATAAACATGTAAAATATTAGGCTAACTTAGATGCGTTATTATATTTGTCAGTCACTATGCACATTACTTGATACTTAAAAAATTTCTAAAGGTATAAAGTAAATGTTCAAATGAGATGAGCAGTTCATTTGGCTCTAAACATATCAGCCGTTCTGGACTTTTTGTAGGTGTACGGCCGGAAGTCAGGCAAGCACTGGGCAGGCCTGTGGGAACAGAGGACACATTTCTGTTGTCACCTCAAAAAGAGCCTTTCTCCCAGTGGTATACACAAAGTTCTTCAGCTCAGTAAAAAGTTTTGTCATCACTAGGAAACTGCCAACTCAACTTGAATTAAATTCTTATTTAGAAATTTGAGGGCTACCATTGCCAGAGGCCAGCGTGAGTGCAGCTTAAAATGGCCAAGCAAGTGTTGGTCACCAGAGCAATTAAGAGACATCTATCTGCTAGTCTGGCCATTTGTAATAGTAATAGTTCATTCAATAATCAAATCAAAATCCAGTTTTGTAAGCTTAATGTTTTCAACTGTGGTTCTGGCTTGATATATTAACTTGATGAACCAAACGATTGGTCCAAGTTCAAATAGCTTAAAAAGAAAGAAATGGCTTAGGCTCCCGGCCAATATATTCAGAACAAAACCAAACTGTTTGCCAGCTTCCCAAACTATTGCAATCAAAACCAGACAAAAGAAGGAGAAGATACCTCCTGGAACCTGCCAACATTCTAACCCGTGTGATTCTTCCGCTGAGCCCGCGCCTGGGCCCGTGCGCACACTCTGGCTCCTCCACTGTGCTGACTCTTCAAATGATTGTCGTTTTTCCCTCTCCTGCTGCCAACTGCTCCCGGAGCTCACCAGCCTGTGTTCTGAAGCCAAGAGTTCATAGTAAACCTCGCAATATCTCATGCAATCGTAATGCAATTAGTGAGGCGCACGCTCCTGCTGGGCCTCTCCGCTCCGCGCGTGCTGGGCCCTGGAGAAGCCAAACACCGCGCCAAATGCAAGGGGCCGGAGCTGGGCAGGGAGACGCATGCTGCCCCGTGCCCTGTCATTTCTGCGGCCTCCACCAGGCGCCTCTTTTCAGCAGCACAGAAGGTGGCTCTGGTGTGATGGCTTTCCAAACACTGCTAGAGGAAGAGGCAGAAATGCTCCCTGGTCAAGCCGTTTCCAAGTCAACTCTTGCAAGAAACAAGGCACAACTGGTGTCTCTAGACTACAGGCCCTTGCACTTGAAGCCCTGGTGGGGAGTGGATTTGCATCAGGCAGTTCATCAAACAAATCCAAGAGATAGCCAATTTCCAAATGTCCTGCCTCTTCCACTGAATCCTTATCTTTTTTCTGGTGATTTATGTAGGGTGCATCCCCACAAGAAGCCCCAGGTGAGGGATTTCAAATGCCTTTCCTGGCCAAAAGGAACCAGGGTCCTTTGGCTGAATGACTGATCGCAGGCTGGAGCAGGGAAAGATGGGCCTGGAATAGCTTTCATGCCAGAAAAAGTCAGGACATCTGAACATTTACTTCAGACCTTTAGAAATTATTTAAATATCAAGTAATGTGCATAGTTTAGAAAATGACGGAGGCTGTCTACACAAACTGGATCCAGGTCTGGCCCCAAATCACAGACCAAGAGGGATGGCAACAGATTACAGCTCATTTATTACAATGAGAATCTGTAAGTCTTTGCTGATATAAATGAGTAAGTAAATGAGAGAACAGACAGTTCTTAGTCACAGCTGACTGTAAGGGACAAACAGCACCCACATTGCAGCCATCAGAGTGACAAGCCATTTGGGGGAGACCCTGATGGAGGAAACTCTGATGAGGGGCAGGGCACTCACATCCTCTCAAAGTATCTTCCCACAAATTCCTTATCACCACCAGGAAAACAGCACATTTAGAATGGAGAAATCTGGCAGACACCGTGCTGACCCAGTCACCAGAGTTACTCTCACCTGTATTGGGACAAAGGAACCTCAAGTGTCCCCTAACAGGGTGAACTTGACACCACATCACTTCTGCAGTATTCCCAAGCACTCCAAAAAGATCAGACAAATCCAAGGTGAATATTATACAAAATAACTGGTCTATAGTCATCAGAAAGGCCAAGGTCAGGAAGACAGACCACTCGGAGGATTGTTCAGGAACTGTCTGGGCTAAGACCAACACATTGACCCCACTTCTGAGGACTATGATTAGCAGCAAGAGATATCCTGAGGATGACTGATGGAATTTGAGAACACGCTCTGCATCAGGGTTAAGTTGCTCATTTTAATAATTATATTATGACTGTGTAAACAGAATTCTCTTATTTTGAGGAAATATACTCTAAGGTACTTTTGAGGAAATGCAGCAGGATCTCTGCACTATCCCTTAGTCTCTACTCAGTGAGAAGAACTGTGTGTGTGTATGTCTGTGCACACGTGTGTATCTACACGTTTGTATACATGTATGTGAAGGTGTGTACTTGTGTGTGTATATGTGTGTGTACCCGTGTGTGTGTACACATATATGATGGAAAGAAAGAGTCAGATGGGATAAAATGTTAGTGATGAACAACGCTGGATAAATGGTATGTGTTCTTTGTACTATGTTTGCAACTTTTCTATAAGTTAGAAATTATGTCAAATAAAAGTCATAGTTGTGCTTAAACTAAGGGAAAGTGAGTGACAGAGTTAAACATTTAGGGCAGCCACGCGTGTGAGAAAACTCAGTACACACCTTCCCACATTCACGTAGGGAAGAGGAGGACTCGATGAGCTAGTCCAGAGGCTCTCAGCCAGGGGTAATTTATGCCGGGTGACTTTTTTGTTGCTATCCGTGGAGAGGGAGAGATGCTCCTGGCACCCAGCGGGCAGAGCCCAGGGATGCGTCTGTACCTTACAGTGCACAGGGGACCCCAGTGACAAAGAATCACCCAGTTCCAAATGCCAGTTGTGCCAAAGCCGAGAAACCTAGAACTAAACAACTGATTTTCAACAACCACATGGTCAGGAGATTGAAGATCAAAGAAACTTAATTTCATTCATGAGAGCAGTTTAATAAACCATCAGAATATATTGCAAATTCCTAATTCCTGTCATTTTTCAGGTTGATGAGAACAAACGTTAATCAAAAAGTAAGACGGCTTCTCTAATGTAAGAACAAGAGAGTCTTTCAGACAATCACTAGAGGTCCATGCCGATTATAGGAGATTTATGCCTTTCCTACACTTATGAATTTAATACCTCTCATAGCCATTTTATAAAGGAAAAATAATGGCCAGGAGGTATGATTCAACATTTTTGTTTTATACCATTTTTGAATTTTAAAATCTAAGATTAATATACTTTTAAGCTTTCTAAGTACTGTGCACTGTCATTTGAGGTGACATAAATACATCTCTTCTATAGACAGTTACAAGCTCTTTTTTCAATTCCTTTCAAGTACACTGAATTTTTAAAAAACTGGTAATCCCCATTATTATTTTAGAATTGCAAATCTGATTCACTTGATAAGAGCAATATGGAGGAAAGGCATCTCAATGACAATAATGTGTTTGGAGGAGTTTGGTCTGATTTGGGTGTGTACTGAAATCCCCCCATCGGGACCTGTGACAACACCCTCTGTGTAGCTGATGCCAGGAAGCCAGTCTCAAAATGAGTTCAGACATAATTGCTGCTTTTGACATGCTGAATGCTAGAATCCTTCTAAATAATCTTGAAAAATACGTTGGTCTTTCAGGTTCGGTTATTTGGTTGCTGAAATCTTATTATAACCATCAACAACAGTTTGTTAATATAATTTCTTTCCATTCCCCCTCTTACATTGTCATCTGGAGTCATCTGTTACGTTGTCATCGAGAATCCCAGAGGGAGCTGGACTTGCTTCCAGCCTCTCCTTTATCTAACTGCCGCCTTTAAGGACTACATCACCGTATCTTTAACAACATGGATCCGCTTATCGTAATTCAGCTGACAATCCGCCTGCTTATTCTTCTATTCCCAGCACTTGCCCCCATGACTGGTACCCTCATTCCTTATTTAGAGAAAACTAACTGGGTTTTGCTGTCTTGAAACTTTTTGATGTTAAAACCTGGAATCATTCAACTTATTCTCTCCCTTTAATCTCCAGAAACATTTCTAAGGTTATTGCTATTTTTCAGAAAGAGTTCAGGTTTATCGATCAATATCATTTGGTCACATCAAAGGTTTTCTACTATCAGTGGAATCACCAACCAGAATACATACGGGCACCTGCGCCCATACCTACATTTCCTCTGCTTCTAAGGAATGTGAAGCCTGCCTTCCTCAGAGTAAGACAAAAAGACTGTGGTAGTATTCCGTGGTATGCATAGACCACAATTTATTAATCGTATTTGACTTAATTAAAAAAAAGTGTGGTAGGAAAATATATTCCACAGCTCCTCCTATCAGGCAACGTTCTGGCATTTTAAGCACACTTCTGGTTTAAAATGGCACCGGGCGAGCAGCCATGATGGAGCCCACAACCATCTTTAACCCTGATTTGAGAAGATTATAGTCCCATAAACTCGCACATTTATTTGTTAAATAAATGATTTATACCCATGAAGACACTTACAAAGTGACTTTAAAATTCCTAAAAGGACCACACTACTTCTGAAAATTAAGATGAATTAAGACCTTAACGGCAGAATCCAGGAAAAATCTTCACCAAATGTAAGATAAATGGAGCTCTGTTTATCAAAAAAAGAAAGAAAAGAAAATCAACAAGCAATCAGCACCTGTTTCTCCAGGCTCTGCCTCATGCAAACTCAGGCTGTGCTTCATAAGGAAGGTGCCAGGGAACCAAGGGAGAGCCCTTACAGAGTGCCCCCATCCACTCCAAGCAGAGCAGTGACAAGAAGCCCATTTGTAACAAGTGTTTTATAACAATTCAAAGTCAGAACTTCCCAGAAAATTGGGGGCAAAATGTGAAGACAGGGTGCAGGCAGTGTCCTGGGGTGTAAAACCCAGGAGCAGGGGCAGGGGCAGGAAGGGCAGGGTTTGCACCCTTGGTTTGCTCAGCTTACCAGGTAGGAAAACCCTGACCGGAGGTACCTGAGAACTGAACAACCGAACTGGACCCTGGGTCCAGCCACCTTTTTTCCACCAGTGGAGACAGCTATTGGTCTCTGTCCACTTGTCAGGGCAGCCAAAACATTGAAACTGGGGAGCTTTTTCTTTCTTTTTCTTTTTTTTAATAAGGAATAAAGAGAAAAAATACAACTTAAGGAAACTTTAAAAGCTCAATACAGTAAGATCATGCAGATATTGTTCTTGACTTAGAGACGTCTTCGGGGTATGAACCCCAAGGGAAACCTGAACTGAGGTCCTGGTACATAGTTGAGCAATGGAAGATTTCCCTTCAATGAGAAACGTCAGAAAAAGCAAGACAGCAGAAAAAGATTATGAAAGAAGAATGATGAGAAGAAAGGATGAAATTAATGAGGAAGGAGATACAAAAAGATTAAAAATGTGAGGAGATTTAAACCCATGCTGTAGACTGAACAACAGAGAACGCAACCGTTAATGGCCATATGGATTTGAGATTCTCTTTTAAACAGAGAGGAAAAGGACAAAGAAATGAAAATGATAAAAGAAAAGAACGTGAAAAGTGAGGGCAGGTAACAGTCAAAACGTACCACATATGGAGCACACTGTAGGGTACAAGTCAAATCTACCAAGTCTAGAACACAAATGTCTTAACACGATAATTAAATAAAGGAGGTGAAAGCTATGTTAATTAGTTTGATGTCACCATTCAGAATGGTATAAAAAAGAATCAACACATTGTGCCCCACAAAAACATGAATGTATTCACGATCCATGTGTATGTGACTTAATAAAAGGAAAAAAAAATACAAAACTGAACTTCCAGTCTAGGATAAATCCCTTGTCCCTCTGAGGAACAGAAGCAATTATCCCACATGTTACTGTCTATACGTAAAGCAACAGCAATGATCTGAGTTTGCTGATTGAGAAAGTTCACAAGGTTTCATGTACAAACCACAGATGAGAGCTACGTTTATATATTCTCTAGAAAACTGAAGAAAGGAAGCACATGCTGCGGTTTGCTAGATAATCCAGAGTTTCTCAACAGAAGACAGTAATGAAAGATGGCCTCAAATGCGTCCTTAGAACACGGAATGCAGGCCAAGCACCAGACTCTAAAGATGTCAGAGGGGAAAAGAGGTTGTGATTAATAACAGGACCCAGCCAAGTTGTATTTCACGGGTGAAGAAATTTCAAGGGCAATCCATTAGCCTAGAACTTAATTATTAACAAAAACTGAGAATTGATGAATTAAGCCTTTTGCTCAGAAACGAGGAGATAAGAGCAAATACCTACTCTACTAAGTCAGATATCAGTGAATTAAAATACAGGAAACAATACAACAAATACAAAACCTAGTTCTCTATTAAGCCCATTTTTTTTTTTTGAGACAGAGTTTTACTTTGTTGCCCCCAGTAGAGTGCTCTAGGGTCATAGCTCACAGCAACCTTAAACTCTTGGGCTCAAAGAGATTCTCTTGCCTCAGCCTCCCTGGTAGCTGGGACTATAGGCGCTGTCACAAAGCCCAGCTATTTTTAGAGAGGGGTCTCGCTCTTGCTCAGGCTGGTCTTGAACTCCTGAGGTCAAGCAATCCACCCACCTTGGCCTCCCACAGTGCTAGGATTACAGGCATGAGCCACTAGGCCGGCTTTGTTAAACCCATTTTTTAATTTTTTAAATTATAATCCATCTGAAATTTAGATATAAATGATATAGATAGCTAGATTGGCCAGGTCCATTTTAAGATCATATTTATATAGCAGTGCTATTGAAATAAGTTTCCTGAGTAAAATCTGGAAACAATAAAGAAAATGAGGGCCTCAGTTCACCTTGCAGATGTCTCTGCATGCAACATGCCCTGTGATACCACACACACATAAAAAGGCAGATGATAATCCCCTTGACTTATCACATGATAAACAAATACCAGAGTCCCTGATACACTACAGAACTTCTACAACTTTATAATAGAAAAGAGGGCTCAGCGCCTGTGGCTCAAGTGGCTAAGGCGCCAGTCACATACACCTAAGGAGACGTGTTCGAATCCAGCCCCCGCCAAATAATAAAGGTGGCTACAACCAAAAAATAGCCAAGCATTGTGGCAGGTGCCTGTAGTCCCAGCTACTTGGGAGGCTGAGGCAGGAGACTCGCTTGAGCCTAGAAGTTGGAGGTTGCTGTGAGCTGTGATGCCACGGCACTCTACCCAGGGGGACAGCTTGAGGCTCTGTCTCAAAAATAAATAAATAGAAGAGAGAAGGAAAAGTTAAAATACGGACAAATATCTGGACTGACAATACATGAAAGAGAAAATTACAAAAACTAGGAAATACACGGCCAAAATCACATGAATTGGAGCAGCAGGGAGACGCCACTGCTCTCTCCCCATGCGGACGTGGCTTACAACCGGCAGGCGCATCAGGCCGGCAAGAATAGGACATTTTCAGGCAAAGCAAATGAGGGAATAAATCATTACAAAGCTTTAAAGGAAATAAACTAGCATTATCTATGAGGTGTTAAATTCACATTTCCTTTTAGCTAGACATTTTTACTTCTGGAAATACACTCTATTCAATAAAAACATCAGCATGCATATTCACCTATGTAATTGTGTTTTTTTTTTTTTGAAAAGAGGAATGCTTAAATTAACTATCCTATAAAAAAACACTATAAATATTAAATAATTCTTTTAAAGAATCTGTTCTGCATCGTTTGTCGGCCCCGGGGATATTTATGATGTATCCTTAGTTTAAAAAGATCAAGTTGCAGCAGGATCCCATTTTTATAATCAAAATCAAAATGTATGTATTCTGTACATATAGATAGATGGGTGGACAGACGGATGGAAACACAAACCAGACTATTAATGGCATTGGTTATCTGGTGACCTAACGGGAGGAATGAGGGAATATGAAGGAGAAAGGGAAAACTATTAACTCTTACTTCGGAAATGACGAAAGGGCAGTTGTTCCAGGAAAGCAAGGATGGCTTAATTCAAGAAAGGCTGTTAATATCATTAATCACGTCAATAGCTTAAAAGATAAAAGCTTTGCATTTATTTCAGTTAACGGCTTTAAAATGCATTGGATCAACAGAAATAAAAAGTTATTTCTTCAACATAATAAACACATACATTCCTGATGAAACCCAAAGACAATTCCAACAAAATGCAAACATTTGTATCTTTCTAGTCAATCAATTAGTTCAGGAAAAATAGGGATATATGTCAGAAAATCTGAGACAAAAGAGCTATTATTCATAGTTTATCTGCCTTGGAGACAAAGCAGTGACCTGCATACCTATTACAACTTATTATGTAGGTTAGAGGGAGATGAAAATAAGTTTAAATAATGTATATACCTTTCCTACATAAAAACAAAAAAGCGAAAATATAAAAGAATTGCACTGACAATAGAAATAAAAAATGTAGAATACCAAAGAATGATTTTAACAAAAATATTTACAGTCATCTGCAAAATCTACCAAGGGTCAATCAGGTTATTTAACCAAATCGAATGTTATCGTGTGTTCATGTATAAGAAAAATTAATAATAAATACGGCAATATGCCAAATCTTCCCAAATTTATAAATTTAATTCCATTTGTACCCCAAATGGGACTTTTTTCCTCATAAAATGATTCTAAAATTAACCTAGGAAATAAATAAGGAAGAACAATCAAAAAATGTTTGAAATAAAAAGAGGGACTTAAGTCCCTGGGTGGGGAAATAAACCGTAAAGCTGTAACAGCTAAAACAGTGAGGCAAAGCAATTATCAACCGGCAAGGAAAAAGCCCTACAAGGAATGCATTTAACAATTTAGAGTGATAACAGTAATACTTTACAGGAGAAAGTCCACTTCAGTAAACGGTATAAGTTCAATGACTAGTTAGAGAAAAACTAAGTCAAATTCCTCCCTCAGAAAACATTCGAATTAATCCGGAAGCCTTTTTAAAGTAAATATTAAAAAACACACAAAATAAGAGGAAAATATAGATAAATCAGAACTTGGGGCAAAAGACAGTGTTATCAAAACAAAATCACGAAAAATAAGGTAAAAACAGTGATAGAATTAAACACATACATGTTTTACACAAGAGATAAAATAAATAATATGGGAAAACACAAGATCTATGACAAGAGTATATTATTGACCTGTAAAAGATTCTTACAAATTAAAAGGAAAAAAAAATAAAGACCCCCCAATTGACAGAGACCAAGACCAGAAACAAGAGTTCACAAGGGAAGAGAACCCCACAGCCAACAATACACGCTCATAAAACGCAAATTCAAACAGCAACGAAACGTCGCTTCCGTGACATCAATTCTGCAAAACTAAAGAACCCAAGACGCCCAGTGTGGGCGAGGAACAGGGAATAAGGGCTTTCACGCACTGCTGATAGGAGCATTATTGTATATGTAATCTTTCTGAAATGCAATTTTCTAAAATGTTTCAAATTGGGCACAACCTTTAAACAGGGAATTCCACTTCTAAGAATTCTTCCTAAGGGAACAGGCAAAAGCAATTGCAAATAATTATGTACCTTGTCATTCATCACAACGATATTTATAATGGCAAAATTTTTAAATGACCTAAATGTCCAGTTGGGGCTAGTTAAATGAATGTTGTTATTTCTCCTCCATAGACTAGTCTCTCTTCTGTCTTTTAGAGTCATGTTAAGAATATCCACTCACATAAGGAAATGCTCAAATCTACTGCCAAGTACTAATGGCAGGTTACAAAACAGAACGGAGTGTGATTTCGAATTGGCTGAGTGATGACCAGGGCCCTTAATGAAGGGCCACTAGGAGGCTGCGCCTAAACCATTTGGAACAGCTCGGCACAGGGCCGGGTACAGTCGGCTCTTTGACAGTCAGACATTTTACGATGAACATGCTTTACTTTTATATATAGGGGGAAAGAACCACTGTATTTTATTTTTGTGGAAATGTTTTAGTTATCAGGTTTTCAAATCTTCATAACCAAACCAGAATTTTGGGAACTGTAAAAAGGCAAAAGCTCTGGGACCCCCCCAGTTGCCAAAGCCCCTCAGTATATGACCTTCTCCCTCCCCTGGGCTTCCCACCCAGTAAGGGCCTGACAGCCAGCACTGAGGAGGGGCTGTCAGGATGCTGGCCGGACATGGGAGGAATGGACCCACATGATTCCCATTTTTAAAATGAGGTGAGTAAAACCCAGCCTGGTTAAGTAATTTGCTCAACATCACACAGCTTGTAAGTGGATTGCAGCCCACCGGCTGGGCTGGGATGCTGTGCCCCGCCTGCTGTTATCTCCTTCAGTGCAGAGAATAGTCACTTGTGGCTTCCTGGGTGTGCGATGTTCTTGGGACTCACTTTGGAATAGTCACTCCTGGTCTCCTGGGTGTGCAATACTCTTCTCCGACACACTTTGCACAGGTGGTTCATTCTTCCCAAACCACCCTTCACTTCCGCATGTCGTCCACAGAAAGAGGATGGTCGTGCCGTGTGCAGAAGCAGCAGCGTTTCCCCTGAGAAATGCCGCACGTCCCGCCCCCCCCACCCCCCACCCCCCACCCCCCCCCCGCGCATCTCCATGGGGCAGCCAGGAGCCTGCTTAGCCGGGACTCTGGCCACAGGTGCCTGGCTAGCGGGTGCTGCACCACTCTTGTAAGCTGTGCCACGGCCTTCTCCGCCATTTGTGGCTGGTGTGACAAAGGAAAGCACAGCACATCCGGAGTGCGAGGACAGGAGACACGCAGGAGCAAGCAGAGTGCGCCACTCAACACATGTGTGCTGTGTGCCTGCCGCACACATCCACAGTGCCAGCCCAGCGAAGGATGACGTGTCTGCCCTGGAGACACTCCCCACCTGTCCTAGGAAGTCAATGAAGAGGGGGAAAGAAAAAATATACGGAGTGTTTTGTAATCCAGAGTATATCACACAAAATGGTGCGCTGCTGTTACTGAAGAATGCTATAAAGGAAAGAAGAACCCCCACTGGCGTCTCCATTTTGCTTTCTCCTCCAAACACTGCCCTGTGAAACGGGTCAAACTGCAGAGGTTGCTACCGGTCTGAGGCGGTATTGCTTGCCAAACACACGTTTGCCCATCTTGGCCCTGTGTCCTCTCATGTTCCAAATGCTTCCCAAGGCTCTTTAGCAACACAGGTGCCAGGCCCACCATGGACATCTCTCCTCCTTGCCTCCCTAGGTCAGTAGGGAAGACCCTCCATCCTGCCCAGCCTAGGGAACCAAAACCAACCCCAAACAGCATTAGAAGGTAATACTGAGACAAAACCACAGACAGTAGAGGGCCGCCGTGTACAGAAATGCAGGAAGAGCTGTCTTGAGAATGAATGACTGGTTGGATTTAATTGTCATTCTACCTATTAGTGTGCGATATCTAAAATATCTAAAGCAACTGATAACATCAAACTCAGTGTGCATCAAAGCAAAGATTCAAGGAAGCTGGCAGAAGCTCCGTGAGGGTGGAGGTCATTCTTCCAGGAGCTGGGGTTAGAACTTTCTTGCCTACTACAGACACGGTGGCTATTCCCAAATAGTCTTGTTCTCCCTCCTCCTAGGCATACAGTAGGACTGCGTTTCTCTTCCTCTTTTCAGTCACAAGTCACATGACTTGTTTGGGCCAATGAGACGTTGGCAGAAATGATGGGCCACTCCCAGAAGCTGTAGGAGTGAGTGGTCCTCACTTTAGCCTGTTCCCCTTGGGTCATGGGACCTGGAGCATCCTAGCCAGGACCTGCTTGGTCAGCCAAATCCTGGCCAGCCTCACAGGCGCATGGGGCGTGAGCAAGAAAGACACCCTAGCTTAAGACTAAGATTTGGGGGGTTTTGTTACTGCAGCACAACCACTGCACTCTATCTTATCTGTTACACTGCCCTGAAGCAATGAATAACTGTGGGTTTCTAACAATCACGGAGAGGGTAGAATGGTGTGTTCTTAAGTGATTCTCCTCTTTTCTGAAGAAAGAAAATTGACAAGTCCAGTTGAAGCTGGTATAAATCTCAGAATTATCACTTAGCCCAGATTTTTAGACCAGAGACAATAAAGAGCAGAATAAATTATTTACATAATGGGGACTCTTTCTGTTCTTCAATATTCTAATCAAGAAATAAAACAATATCACTTTCCTTACACAACTTGGGTAAAAACTAGAGACAATGGGGGTAGATTACCCAGCTCTATGGCCAGTGTAGCTGGGCCCTGATTACATATCTCTGGTATCTCCTGAGGCCATAATAACTTGTCATGCTGGATAGAGGGGGGGGAGCAACAGAAAGGGGCACTGCTGCAACTCCAGGGCTATGAACAACTCAATCTGACATCACCAACCAGGTATATCCCTTGCAGAAGAAAGTGCCAAGGACCACAGCCCTTAAGGGAGAGTTGAGCTGGGTATACTAGTGACCTGAGTTTCCATAATTCTCCCGTAGTACCTGACCCAGAACTGGAATTCACTCATTGGCCCAGAAGAATCTCATTTGTCCCCTTCCCTGTTACAAGTCCTGGCAGATGGTGATAAAGTCAAGGGAGTCTCCATCGGATCATTTTTATGCGATAGAATTTCAGGGGGAAAATCAAATTAAAACACTCAGCCAATTAGTAAAATATATAGGTAGAAATGATGAATGATTTTTGGATTTTTCTAACTTTTACAAACCCCTATAGAATTCAACTCATCCTCTCTGCCAATGTCAAACCTACCGATTCAGACTCCAGTGTCGCGTCTAAGTTAATGATATTTCAAGTTGAGAATTTGGGAGACCTGTGAAATTCATAAAAGAGATATTTGAAGTGCTTCCTAATTGTGCCAAGGATTTCTGGGTTTATTAGAACTGCCTCTATTTTGGATGAGAAAATGTGATCTTTAATGGATAAGTTAATTAGTCCAAAAGCTGGAGCATTGGTCAGCAAGTCAGAAAGTTTATTTCAGAGTCTTAAGTGACAGAAATGTAGCCATGGCCTTCCCCCGCTTTCTCAGGCCTGCAAGGAGTCTCTTTATTCTCACCAGCACACCCAAGAGTTGGGGTTTTAAATGCTCTAAAAACTTCAGAAATAAACACTTTTATAAACAGATGGGCACGTTACGGATTATCTCTTTAAGGTGGGGCTACCTGCTTGTGGGTTGAACAGAATCTTAAGTGTCAAAGGCGGAGGGGAGCATGGCAGAGGGAAGGGCCCAGCTCAAGGTCTCTGCCTCCAGTGCTGGCCAGGGGAGCTCAGCCCCACACAGGGCTCCGCTCTGCAGTCATTTCTGCACCTGCTCTGAAAGGAATTACAAGAAGCAGGGACAAGGAGATATCAAATGCATCTCCCTAGAGAAAGCTCGTAGTAATACGTTCTGTTAGGCTTTTATTTCATACTGCATTTCCCTATCTTCAAAATTGTATCAGATCCATTTTAAGAATTAAAATCATTTCATGTTGGCTACCATGGGACTTTATTTTAATTTTTAGTTTTTGTTTCTTTTGATGTGACACTCTGCAGAGAACGAGATATTGTGCTGTAACAAATGATGAATTGTGGAAATTTAAGGTGGAATGCTTTTGAACTTGCATATCCTTTATTATTTATTTAAAGATATTGAAAAATCTGTGTTAACATTTAAAGTTTAATATATAAATGCACCTGTCTGTGGATTCAAAACATTTTATTGCACACCTGTTGTGAGATAGTCACTTTAGTTTCTGGAAACACTGAAAGGGCCTCATGTAGATATTTGCTGGATCTTCCTACCTCACTGTTCCAAATTCTTCACAAATTCTACATTTGAAAGATCTTACAAATCTCAGACTCTGTCCCTTTTCTTCTTCTCTGTTTTACTTTTGTTCTCAACATGTCGGCTGACGCCAGAGACTTCTATGGTTAAAATTTCTAATTAATATCTGTTAGCTGAAAATTGTCAACCTCCTTAACCCATCCTCTATAAAGTACATTTATTGGACTAATTTGTTTTTGCTTTAATTTAGGTGAGCTAATGCAAATTAAAGACATTAACTAATCAGGTATGAGAATAATTTGTAAAGAAAAAGAAAGGGGCATGCCTTTTCCAACATAAAGTACATGGAATTGCTACAGAAATGACCCAAGTGAGCCCTCCTGGTTTATTCAATAAGGGTCCTCTCAAATTCCATCTGTGAACATTTGGTCAGTCCTTTTATGGAGAAAAGACATTTCTCCGGGTTCATATTAATTTCTGTGCACATCTGCGCACTCACCTAATCCCTACCCGCGTACCACTTCAATTAAAATTAACAGAAGTCAAATCCTTGAGTGGTTTTAATTGCAATATGTAGATTATAAATGGTGCCCATCTTTAACCAGGCAAAAATTATTTTTTTTCCTCGGCCTTTCAGGAATAATATTTAAATGTATAGAGCTAGTTATTGTGGCTGAATTTTCGCTTACTGTGTTGCTACTCCCAATGATACCGTGAGACCTCACCAACAGGCAAAAGGCCAATCAAAATCAATGCAAAAGTACAATTAAGGGGTATTTTAAAGAAATGCCTTTTCACTCTATTCAAGGGCATACAGTGAGATGCGTTGCCAGAAAGAAGAAAATGTCAGGCACTCTTTAATGAGGCAGAATGATGTGTCAGCCGTATAAATGACGCGGTAAATGGTTTTTCTCTTAAGTAGGTTAAATATTGTCTTTACGTCTGCTTTACAATATTCAAGACGTACTTGAAACCAGGCGGAATCCGATTTCTCTGTCCTTGAAACCAGCAGAATGTGATCTAATGCTCCGTGTCTGCGATGTGAAGCCCCATACATACATTCCGTTTGCTAGTTGACGAGTGGGTCTCGTTTATGAGCTCAAATTAAAACATTCAAAGCCACCACAAGGTCGGCTTCTGTTTGTTTGTTGTTTGTTTTAGCCAAAGCAAAAATTTCTTCCACATCCTCTTAAAAGCAACAAGTCATTTGCTCTTCGTCAATTAAGAGCAGAATTGCAACCACACATAACCAGTATTTTTGCTGTAGAGAAGCAATTACCCCGTCTCAAATAATAAGCTAAAATAAATAGAATTTGTCACCGACACAGAAAATATTATTAGGAAAGAAAAAGTCAAAGATGACCCCAAGAAATGTCAACCAGGTTAATCACACTTCATTTGAAAAGATGACTGTAACTTTAAGAACACAGCGTCGCTGGAGTTGGAGCTTAGGTTTTTATTTTACTACTTTATAGCCCGCTTCACAACTACTTGGCCAAATACAAAACAAGAATTACAGTGCACCATAAGTTATTTTAATATCCTGTAGTGGTGCATACTTCCAGTGAAATCCCAAGACTATGATTATGGTTCTGTGTTTGTGTGAAAATGTCAAGTTGTTTCGAGTGACTACATACTCTAAATTATATATAACTGTTACTTTATAGCTAATAGGCACTAAAATTACTTTAAAACAGAAATGTAAAGTTATATTTTCATCCTTTTTGACAGATAATAAAGCTTATTTATGAGACACAATTTTTCAAGCATTAAAACATCTCATGTTTACGAAAACATTAAAAATATTATTACTTGATATTTAAAGGAATGAAAAAAGCAAAACCATTAGGAAAATATTTGTCCAGCTCAGTGACTCTTCGATTTTGTCAAACTGTTCTAACGTCACTTATGAGAGTTACTGGCTGAAACACTTTTAAAATTAAAAAATATGTGTAAGTTCAAATAGAGGCCAGTGATTTAAGATCTGTCCTGTTTCATAATCTGCTGGCACGCACAAAGTTCCCTCGTATGTATTTTAGATGCAGTGGTGGCATATGATGGATTACGCCTGTTACTCTAGTCTGTATCCCAGGAAGACGAGTTGCCTAATTGCCCTCTTGCCAAAGCTCTGGGTGGGGTTGGATGATAACTGATTTTGCCCAGAAACAAGGTTTGCACTTCTTCTCCAGGGGGACTGGACTATGTGATGACTCTGAAGGTTCCAACTTCCTTCCATCCATCCCTCTACCCACGGTGCCAGAGACGCACAGGGGCAAGTGAGAGAGACACACACTGCCTGCCTCTCCCTCCCCGTTAAAACCATTCATGTAATAGAGGGGGAAACCGAGAAAGGCAAAACTTCACCCCAGCTGCACAGTGCCTAGGAGCAGTGAACTTGGTAAAGGTGGTGAAAGCAGGCAGGGCTGGAAGGGAACCGCGTGCAAGGCTGCAGCCAGGGGGCCTCACCGGACGGTCACTGGGCCCGGGAGCCCATGAGTGCCTGCCTCTGCACTAGGGCTTCTTTCTGTGACAAAGGCAGCAACAGTGAAGCACACACAGCAGAGCGACGTCCCCTGGACAGCCGGGCAGCCGCCGCACAGGGCCAGTGCTGGGCTCTTTCTGCAAGTGAGGGCTGGAATTGCTGAGGGAGCTGGCGGGGTGGCTTTGTTCCCACGAGGACACAGCGACTGCAGATCTGAGGACATCCCTCCTGTGCACCTGAGGGGTGACTCAGGCTCTGCTGCTGCCTGCTCCCTGCCTGTCCAGTGGCACCCAGACTCCCTGAGAAGTGCTGTCTCCGTCCTACTAGACAAAGTCAAACCCTTTGTCCTGGGAATCTGAAAACAGAGGGGATGGGCTTGTTTCTTGACAACAGTGGTGTCTTCACACATTCCAGGTTTCCTGCCGGACAGCCCCTAGGACTTCCTGTCCTAGAGCTCTGGGGGTGTGGTTTCTGCCAGTCCCAGTCCCTCTCTCCAGGATTCTCACCAGCTCCCGAGACCCCCAGGTCCTGCCAGCAAATGCCCCTTTTTTCCCATGGTTTCTCTTGCCTGTGAGCAAAGAAGTCACAGCCCTGCGTGGAGCACCCCGTGTTCCTCCCCACCATGATCTCATGGACATGAGACATCTCTGCACTGTGTGTGGACTTCACAGAGAGTAGATGGACGGCCCCTCTGCCCACGTGGACTCTGTCACCTGGAAGATGCCATGTCCTTTGCAGAGCCCGTGTCTCCCGCGGCCTGCAGTGGAGGAAGTGAGGCACAGCCTCCCTGCCCCAGCTTCCATGAGCACCTCCATAGCCACATCCGTGCAGAGCCCTGCTCCAATTCCTTTAGGTGGTAGGTTCCAGGCCCATATCGTGCTGTGTCTGCCAGGATGTCCTGCCAGGAAGAGAACAGACTTCTTGTCCCTGGAAGCTTCATGTTTCTCTGCCATGTGGCTCAGCTAACTGCTGGTGCCTGCCCAGAGCTACCCCTGTGACAGTAATGACACGATGGAGGTGTTCTCCTGGCTTCTCCACCCATGGGCCTCCTGCAGCAGGCTGGTCCAAGCCTCCCTGCTCACGGAGGAGAGTGAAGCACGGCCCCTGAGAAGCAGGGCCCTCCCCTTGTCGCCAGCCTGTCAGGGAGGCTGTCCATCCCAGGTCCCAGCCATGCCCACCCAGCCTACAGGAGTCTAGGCTCTGCTGCCCAGGGCAGGGAGTCGAATCTGAACTCCAGCACATGGTCTCCACAGGAGGTCCAGCGGGAAGCTGAGGAAGCTAAACCGAGGACAAAATGTTTAGCTGTGTTTTAAAAGACTAATCTCTGATCACACCCACAGACTTTGTTCCTCCTCCCAAGCCATCATTAACTATTAATCCAGCTCACGGGCAGAGGAAGCGAAGCCTAAGTCTTCTGTATAAAAGGAGGGGAAAAAAATCACAGCATTGCAGAGTGAAAAACAAGAAGTATTAAGAAGATGTAAACATCATCAGGCCTGTTCTGAGGTCCACCTGTGTATGGGGTACAGGTGGGTGTGTGTTTGTACGGAATCTGTGCACACCTGTGTATGGGGTACAGGTGGGTGTGCATTTATACGGGATCTGTGTATGGGGTACAGGTGCGTGTGCATTTATATGGGATCCGTGCACACCTATGTATGGGGTACAGGTGCATGTGTGTTTACATGGGATCCGTGCGCACCTGTGTATGGGGTACAGGTGCATGTGCGTTTATACGGGATCTGTGTATGGGGTACAGGTGCGTGTGCGTTTATGCACCCATCCACGTGTACAGGTGTGGGCCCCTGCAGTACAGGCATGTGTGTGTTTGTACACCCATCCATGGGCACTGGTGTGGGCCCCAGATGAAAGAGGCTCTGGAAACTCTCCTGAACCAGTAGGATTTGCAGAAGTTGCTAAAGAATTCTGTGATTTGCTATTGACTTAATATGAGCTCAACCTGATAAGGACATTTCCTTATTGGGTTAACATGGGATTACACTCAATCTATATTGCAGATGTAACAACTTCATGTCCCAAGACTTTGTGAGAGAAAGAAAACCTGATCTTCTCAGGAGTTACTGAAACCTAGCATCTTGTTTATCACCTAGACCACGGGAGAGGATAACGGATCAGAGCCGTCTGCGGAGGTGGAGTGGGGTGGAGGGCAACTGTCTTCAGAACTGGGGAAAATAAAGGTGCTAAAGCTAATCCAAGTCACAAGATACCGATGGCAAGACCTGCGAATCCAGGATCATAAAATGCTTTCCCCTAACTTAAGAAGCAAGTGGAGTTGAAATCTATATTGGCCGTGTCTCTGCAACTTGAGATAAGGCTGTTCCTCCCTGATCCGTGATATCTGGAGTGTTGTTTACCCAGAAAATTCCCCCCTCTTCTGACAGCAGAATTCTTCATTCCATGGAGTGCTGTTGGGGCTGACTCTTTGTCCCCCACCTACAGGGATGACCCGTGACCCAGGCTCAGGTATCAGGTACTACGTCTGTCAGCCACAGAACTGGTCCTCAGCAGCCATGACACGCCAGCCAGGCCAGCCAAAGCTGTCTGTAAAGCCCTGACTCCCCTTCCCCTAAGACTATCGTGCTCTGACCAGGGTGCCGGCAGCCACATTTTCTATTAAACAAGGAGAACCTGTCTGCAGATGAAGGGCAGGCAACATAGAAGAAAAGGGACCCAGAGATGAAGAAGACAGATGAGACGGATTTCCAGCAGCACAGGTAAAATCCCTGATCCAGCTGATTCCTCGACCCGTCCTACTGACCTCCTGCTTTGGAACCAGGAGCTACAACTGAGGACTCGGTCCCTGGCAACCGCGAGGATCCTGGCCCAACGCTGAGCCACGTAAAGGTTTCTTCCTCTCTCTCCTCCCCTCACAATTCCACACCCTCTTCAGTGACCCAATCGTTAATTCACCTGCTTTTTTTCAAATCACCAGCTCGATTTACAGCAATAACCACCAAGAAAAACAAACATATTTCTTTGCTAAGCAGAGCAGAGGAGAGCTCAGATTGGTGAACTATTAATAACAAAAGGCGTTACCTTTCATTACAGTTTATCAAATTTATGTTCATAAAAAAGTAGAAATTAAGACTAAATCAAATCTTAACAGACAATCACTATGAGTCAAGACTGATTGAAGCAGAGAACTTGTGCAAAATTGAACTTCCAGAGTGTGTGTTTGAAGGAAAACATTTGCTCTTTGCTGACAGGGACGTAATTGAACTGGAGAATCCACATTTGAGGACCAGCAGGGAGGTTCAAGGTAGCAGAACTTCCCCCTCTCCCAGATCAGAAAACAGAGGTTACAGAACTAGCTCCAGGCCGCAAACACATTTAATTCCCAAAACCATTCTCCAAGAAGTACCTCAAGCAGCTGCCACATAGTAATGGGTTGTGAGGAAGAAATCGTTTGAGGACGTCCCGGACTGGCTGATGTTTGGAAGATGGAACATTCTGGTCTGCCCAGAATGATGCAGATGATGGAACTTTCTGGTCTGTAGGCACTCCAGGTACTGAATGGTACAGTGGAGAGAAAGCAGAGTAACTCAGTTTAGGGGTAGAATTAAAAAAAAAAAAACAGGTTAGTTAGGTTTACCCTAAACTATCCCTCCAGACAGACAGAGATCCCCCCAGAGCTGCCAGGTACTCAGCTGGCAAATGAAACAGAGATGGAGAAATGGATGGTGCCAACCCAGTGTTTCATTAACAACTAATTCAAACCCAGCAAACCACAGGCCAAGGTTGCAGAGGAAAATAATATGCTATTGATTGAAGTGCTAGGCAGGAGACTAGAACCCCGCAAGGATTTTACAAGTGAACTTCTGCAAGTGACTAAAGCTCTTTCACTTAACGGGATTCCTCAGTGACACCGTAGAGGGTAAATGTGGAGCTAGTTCCTGCCTGTTAGAACTGATCTTTCCTTTTGAGAAAATTAAGCTCAGGAACCACAGAGAAGTGGACTAGAAGGTCTGAAGAAGCGTATGAGCACGTGGCACAAGTTCTTAACACAGCCGTGAGCTGAGCTGCCGAGCTTGGACTCAAAAGTCGGGGAAGGGAAGAAGGAAGGGAGGGAAGGATGGAGGGAGGGAGAGGAGGGCCGAGAAGGGCCACATACACAGGTTACTGTTAATAGACATGTTTTTTGCTACACATTCATTTTAGACAAAATATATATCCTTCGTGGGTTTAAAGAAACTTTTCTTAGTAAATCATGTCTATGAAAACATCCCCCTTCCACATGCACAGACAGCCCTCCAGTCTGGCCCACTGCTTCTCAAGTCTGCCTTCCAGCTCTCTGTTCTTTGGGTTATACAAGCCCACGTCCTGTAGCCTGTCCCCGAGCCCCACTCTCAAACTGCCATCTCTGTTCTGTTGTGTCACTGTGCCTGCTCTCCTAAATCCGTCCTCTCTTACAAATCCTGACACTGTCACCTACATGTATGTGGTCTCAAGTCATGGGCCAACAAGGCACAGTGATGCTGCCACGCTGCCCACCCACCCCCGCCGCCTTGTGGCTGTGGATCAGCTGGCAGGGTCTCTGAATAGGGATGGCCACACTTGTGGCAGGGATCGTACCTGCTCCACCTGCTGAGGGGCTGGCATTGCTGGCTTCTGCCTCATGCTGAAGATCCAAAATAGGGCCATATCCCTGTCCCTGAAACCAGAAAAGTTTTGAGTTTTGTCCTTAAGGCCCCTCTCTTTGTCCCTAACCTCACTGACAACTCATGCTCCTGCGTTCAGGTGAGCACCTCCAGAGGGCCAGAGGGGACGTGGAGAACTCCCAGATATTCCTGAGCGCACATCACCTAGGGCCCGCCTTGCTGCTGTTGCACACACAGCTGCCGATCACATATCTCCAGGGCGGCCTCCCCATGGACACAGTTTTCCCTTGAACTTGGTTCTTTTTGCTAGGATATGAACTTCTTGAATTTAGTAAAAGCCAAAAATTGATTGAAAAGACTTTGGTTGGGTGATTACAAAGAGTAAAACATTTTTAAAGGAATATTTTCATCTAAATTGCTTCTCCAGATAGCCTTAAGACAGAAACCAACATCTTTGACCAGTCACAACTTCTTCCAAACTTATTGGAAACCAAAAAGCATGCAAAAAAGCAGCGAGTCTGTATCTGAGAAGGCTGCATGTGCAGCTGACAGCCACAGGTGACCTCTTAGTTGACTGAGGCCATGACCCTGTTTGGCAAGGATGTCCGTGCATGGGGTCCTCTCCAAGGCCCAGACACCCTGCACTGTCAACCTCAATCTGACCAGCAGTGGCCCCTGCCCTGCCTCCAGTGGGTTGGTCTCAGGTCCTCCAATTTGTACCATCCCTCAGCCCCAAATGCGGGGGCCTAAACAAAGGCAGCTTCTTGACACAGTGAGACGTGGTATCAGCCCTCACATAGACCTTAAGTGCAGGCCTTTCGGTCGGTAACTTTTAAAGATACAGGGATAAAGTCCTTCTCAGCAAATCCTGGGTACTTCATCAATCAAATGGGAGACTTCTAGAATAAAGTTACAAATATCTTGAGATGCGTGACTAGAAACCGTGGTGCCGTGAGGCACTCTTTGGAGAACTTAAAACGCTAATCAAGTCAACCCCAAATACGGCCCTTTGCCTGAAGGCCTTTGCCAGGTACCATTTGGGTCACGTGCTTTTTCTCCCCCATACTTTTCTGTACTTTGAACATTTTTTGAGAAGCATGGTTTCTTTTTTTCGCCAACAACAACAGACACTAAAATTGCAAAGCTGTCACAAGTTAAAAAATACTAACAGACCTAAGAGTCACTTAGTTTAGAAGACAACACAGTAATATTTAGATGATGATATATACCCAGAATGTGACTATTGGATAACAATCATTTTATTTGTTCGCAAAAATCTGTAAAGCTTAAGGGATTGAAAATATGAATCTTTAAACGTTGCACTTGCCAAAGAAATGCAACAGCTCTATTTCTAGAAAGCACAAAGCACACTTCCTGTGCCATCACCTGTGATTGTTCCATATTTAAAAGTGTTGACTGCAATCATACAGAGAGGTGTTTAAAATTCAGTTCTCACACCTTGTCCTCGCAGAGGTGGTTATTTGTCTCTGTCCTCCATGGAAGCACAGGTATGACGAGAAAAGTGTGAGGAGGAGGATGAGCGAATTGTCACTGAGCACATCTGGCTTTGTTCCACCTAAATATCATGTTGATGCAGAAATTAAAAAAAAAAAAAACATAACTTGAAACACACTCTGTCCCCCACACAGCTGCACTTCACAATCATGGGGTTACATATGAAGAATTAATCACATATGGCAACAGCTTGTATTTCTAACCCCGGGGATGCAGAAAGCTCCCGGGACAGAGCGCCACCCTGGAGTCTGCAGCTCACAGGGAGTTCGAGAAATGTGTGGTTCACACGGCCAAAACAGTATTGTAAATCACCAATGACTTCTGGGCACACTGCTGGTGATGTTCTAAAACGCAGTGGCCGTGGCGATTCTTATAACATGACAGAGTAAGAACACAGACCCAGAGAGGACGTCCACTCTGGAAATTTCATCCTGATGAGCTCTTATGCCCACAAGACATTAATGATATGAAATGAAATGCACCATAGTTAAGCTGATTTCTCAGTTTGCAGGCAACATTGAAGGTGCTGCAACTGCCGATGAGTGTCCCACAGTCAGGTCTGGGCTCCACTCCTGCTCAGTCCCTCTTCTTAAAGGAAGAGCCACGTTCCTGAGGGTGCCAGGAGCCGGAGCAGGTTGGGTAGAGATGCTGGCAGAGGCTGGGGAGGTCGTGAACCTGAGCATTCTGCACCAGCCATGAGGAGGCAGAATTGAGAGCCGTGGAGAGACGAGGCCCAGACCCCTGAGCTCCAGGCAATCCAAGAAAGTGTCTCTTGGAGAGGCTTCCATCAGAGAGTTCCATATGCCTTGGGGGGCATAGCCTGGGGGCGTGCCAGGACCTGGGGAGAGACTCTGGGGGAGCCCTGGGCTGCCCACCATTGTTCCCCAGTCCTCTGGTCTGGGCTTTCACCTCTCCCCTCTCCAAAGGGAACCTCTGAATGTCCTTAGAGTAAAAGTATTTACAGAATGAAGTGCCCCGTACATTTGAGAAATTTAGGGGCTCCTACTGGCCACATCAAGTGGGGCAATAGGTCCCCTAGAGAGGCCCCCAGAGCAGCCACTCCCAAGCCTGAGACCTGGCTGAGTCCAAGATTCTGTCACTCTGATAAGCTCCAGGGGGCATGAAATTATTGGCCACACCGAAAGACCCTGAAGCCTAGAAACCGCTGGATCCCTGAGAAGGTCTCTGCTTACAGAGGAACGATTGGGCCTTCTTTCGTCTTGTGTGTTTGTTTTTATTTTAAATCTGTCATGTGATAAATAATCTTCTAGAGCACAATTATCAGTGTGTCAAATATGCCACAGGCTCTTTCTGCAGACGGGTAGGAATTTGTCTCAAAGATACAGTGTTTAAATTCATTAATCCTAAACCTATTTTCTCCTTACAAAGGACAGTAAAATACCTATGCCTAAAATCATCAGTAGTTGGTAACTATTAACTGTGGTGACAAGTGATAATGGGCAGTTAACACTTAGCCCAGATCCCGTTAATATACGGTAATATAAATTATCTGGGTCCTGAGCCTGGCAGGACAGGCTCTCTAGCAAGGCAGTGACATCAGCAGGACTGCTGGAGACCATTTGCTCTGTATGCAATTCACACTTGTCACCACTGTGGCCAGCCACAAGGAACATTCAGGTGAGCACTTCTCTTAAGGTCACCTCATTAGTCAAAAGGCCATCTGAGCTACCAGAGGAGAGGAGTCTGGGGGAAGCTGCCAGCATCTCTGGGAGGGCTATAAGGAGCAGCTATTCATTTTCAAATAAAAACTTTTTCAATTCGGAAACAACCTAAGATGCAGGGGAAATCATTTAAAATAGCTCAGTGGTGCAGAGTCACCCGCCAAGGAACATGTGGGCTGAACCGCTGGCTGCAGAAGCCGAACATTGGGGAATGTGTGCAGTTTCCCCAATTAAGAATAGAGAGCGAAACGTTAAGCACATGCACTCTCTGAAAGTTTACATCATGTTGCACAATTCTCCAAAATTAAAAAAATGCCCCCTCCCCCTCCAGGCCACGCTCTTTGCCACAGCCCTTTCGTGATGAGCAGGGCCACGGCTGCTGAGGTGGGAGGGGCCGCTCACTCCCTGGAAAACACTGGAAGCAGAGGGGAACATTCCACGTCAGCCAGAGAACAACTCACGGGAGACCAATTTGATTGTGCCTCCCTGATAGAATTTCGAGATTCACCAATGCTGAGTGCAATACACATATTCTAGTAAAAGTTTAACAAAGCATTTGACAATAAGATCTATTAGATTGCAGAACAGACTTCCAAAAGAAGTTGTGGAAGTGCTCTCCTTGGGGACCTTTCAAATAAAACAAGACAGCCCATTCGGGGAAGCGTATTGCAGAGGACAATTTTTTTTTTTCCTCCAGGTTCCTTGATTTAACTGGACCACTTAACATTTCTTGGGTGAAAATATGAGAAGCGTCATTGAAACGAGCCCCTTTTCCAAAGGGAAGCATAGCCATACACGTGAGTTTATTCCACCACTTTTTCTTTCTTTTTTGTCTTCTTCTTCATCTAGAGTAGGAAAGCAAGATCCTCCCAGGAGGCCCCACTTGCATAAGATACAGCTGGCCAGAGGGCTGCCAGCCCCCAACAAGGAGTACAGTGCAACTTGCCAGCCCCCAAGGCCATAGGCACCCTGGGACAATGGCCTCCGTGCCTCCCTCGCCCTGCTCCACAGCCAGTCCAGGTGTGTTAGGTGTCTGTGAAGTTCTTTATCAGTAAAGGAAGGAGGATTATCAGCATAGCTTGACAGAGCACACAGCAGACACTCGATGCAGGCTGCAACCCCTGAGCCCCCTGCATGTCCAGGATGACAAAACGTAACTGTGCCATTTTCTGCCATTTCTTTTCTTTAACCAGTCATACAAATATTTATAAGCCAGAAAATTCCAAAACTGTGTTTGTCTAGTATATAAACACTAATTGCTTCCCCAGTTACACTATACCACATGTGCGAGGGAAAAAGGGATTTTTTTAAACCTTGCTACAAAATATATGCAGAATTTGTTTTCCAATGAACGCCTAATAAGGCTACCTCTTAAGTCTAGATATGTAAAAAATTGCCCTTTTCACAGCTGATAAAATACAAATTAATCCTTAGAGGATTTAATGTGTGCCTATTTATTACTTTCAAATCTGAACGTACCACGGCAATTAATATGGCTTCCATTAGCCTGTGAGAAAATCAGTAACTTTGCCTTTGAAACTAGAAATAAATGCAAAGTTGACCCTGTTTTAAATGCCTCCCACCTCGTGTGTGCATGCGTGAGTGTTTGCTTTCAGATGTGCTACCAGAGGTGTGATGCAATGCCCTTCAGAAAGCACACTCGCCAAAGCTCCTCTGTAGTTACACCCTCGCTTCTAGAAGCAATTTGAGTTCCAAAAGCTTTAAATTGCAGTGTCTTCGGGGTATGAAATAATGTTGTTTGTATGCAACTGCTAGTTTATTATGAGAAATGAAAACATTTTAAAAATTAAAGAAACATTTTTCTTTGTGTTCACAGCTCATTGTGTTAGTTTAACCCCCGTGCTTAACCTCTGCAGTTCATTTTACAAACTTGCCTTCGTTTATTTTTGTATGCGTGCAGATTTAACCCTTGCTTACCACGCACTCTTTGTGGTGTTCCAGGCAAAGGAAGGACTTCGACAGGGAGAGTGCCTTCTCCGACTCCCGGGAGTCTGTCGGTGACGGGCTTCAGAACCACGTAATTACCTTTGCAGAGCGCACAGTCCTCCCTTCTCAGCCCACCCTTCTATCTTAACCTTTATTTATTTAGCATATGTATTTTAG
This sequence comes from Galago senegalensis, assembly GCA_963575145.1. Taxonomy (NCBI): domain Eukaryota; kingdom Metazoa; phylum Chordata; class Mammalia; order Primates; family Galagidae; genus Galago; species Galago senegalensis. The sequence goes on along the minus strand of CAUYTI010101787.1, from coordinate 8,544 downwards.
TTTTCCCAGTTGGATCCAAAGCATTCGAGGCCATAACAACTTATAACCTAAGCCATACCGAAGTTTAAATCTGTGATCCAGTTACATTCCTCATTATTGATACCAAGAACTTTTCAAAATAAGAATGACTTTTTCATCTTGCACCCAAAATTTTGGACTAAAATGAAAAGGGTCATCTTATTCTCTGCTTCAAACTTGAACCCTCCAGATCATCATGGCACTTACTCTTTAAGGGCATAGCAATTGGCAAAGTTTATTCACATTTTTTTAAGGGAAGGATGACTGCTTGATATTCTGCCTTTGTGTATTCATCGGCAAAAGTCTATATAATTTCCTGTAATGGTCTCGGTTTATTTACAATTTCAGCAGTCGTGTTTGTTTAGGCTAAAAGAACACCTCTGTGGAGTTAAGGAGAGCAGCCCTCTTTGCTCTGAGAATTATGTCACCTCCTCTGTCCCATTCCAGCCCATGGAGTTCTTCTGACAGACAGCACGAACAAATCTGCATAAGGAAAAGTAAGTGACAGCTGGGGTCAGGCTCTCTCTGTTTAATGACACTGCCAGTTACACATTTTGAATTGTTTAAATATGAGTCTACAGCTTCCACAATCATCATTTCACTGGGTCCACTTTTCATACCCAACAGCCAGGAAACTGACACGTAATTACACACTCGCTGATGGTATCGCGGTGCCGATAATTAAAACTGCCGCCGGAGGATTGCGATCGCTAGTCCACAGCTGGGATGTTGTCAGGAGGCAGCAACTCCAGCGGCTTTTAACGCCATCTCCTTACAGGGGGACCTCCAGTCCCAGCACCGGAGGAGCCGGCCGGCCTCCGCACATCATTCTCGATGTCTCACACAAATGAAGAAAATCTATTAACAATCCAGTAAGTGAAATACAAACACAGTGACCCAGGGGTTAAACTGTCTGCTTGGACGCAGGAGCTGGGTCTGTTAGGTATTGTTCTTTTTTTCCCTGCCTTTTTGCCGTATTTACAGAAAAGATCGCCGAATGGTCTCCCATCTCTGAGTTCAGCTCCAAGTTTACACCACAGATGGGGGCAGGGGGTGTCAGAGATGATGCCAGGAGTTTGCAACGCAGCCCCTGCTCGATTTCATGCCTGTATCTGAGTGAGGGAATGGGGAGCAGTGGGAGAGAAAAAAAACTTCAACCCCTAACAAGTTTATTAACTACACATAGATTTAATTTTAGGGGAAGAAATGAGATTGGGGTAGAAGAACGAGGGGTGGGGCATCTGGACGTCCCCAGGGGAGAGAAAAAACCCCACACTTCTGCCCAAAGAAGTGATCGTGCCGGTGGCATAATATCTGGTGACTTCTGACATCCCAGTTTCTCCTTCATCCGTGCAAGGACACACAGAAAGGGCAGAAGTGTGAAGAGTTGCTAAAATAATCTAAATAGGGCAGGCAGGAAATGCAGGGAAGACAGGAGCCATCGTGAGCAGCCAGGAGCTGTGGGCTTATGGATGCTAAACATTAAAGTATTAGAAAGAGGCAACTGGAAAAGTTAAAGCTGCCACAGACAAGTGATAATCCAAATTTTAATAGGCCGGGACAGCATGACAGAGGCAGCTTTGCCTAGAATGAACTATATTTATTCAATTTAAAAATGAGCAATGTATTCACTGCATTAGTCCCAAAACTTATCATCAGCATGGGTCCACACGTCTCTCACAGACTGCCTGCCTTTCAGAATAACCTCCCCGCACATCAGCACTGGGAAAACACAGACCAGACTTTTACCCTTGCAGTGAGCTGAGCACAGGAGTCACCAGGACAGAATCTGCCTTATGTGCCGGGACAGGTTTCCTGGGATTCGGGGTGCTCAGTGCCACACCAGGAAGTGCCAGGACACCAGGATGAGCTGGTCCCCACACACACTCCACTAAAAGGACAGTTGGATTGATTTTCTTTGACCTTCAATAAACCCTGATGCAGAATTACAGACCTACAAAGTTGGGGCCATTGCACAGGCACCTCTACCCCAGAAGCAGCAGCTGTGTGCTGGGTGAGGGGAACACCAGGCATTTTCTGAAAGTTCTGATTTTAATCTGCTGTAAATTAAAGCATTTTCACGTCAAAGTCACACGGATAATTTTTATGCAATGAAAAAACCAACTTGCAGGAACTTTTCAGAGGATGTTTGCTCTTGGGCCGGTGGACAGCTGAGGTTAAGTCCACACCTGGGCACAGTTGTCCACGTTCATCCCTCTGCTTAGTTTCCCACAAGCCACAGAGAAGGGACTTGCCCAAGGAGACTTTGAACTTTATCTCCTAAGATCTTGCGTCCCTCCCTGTGTCTTCCTCTCCAGACTCTGGGTCAAGTGAGTTTCTTCAGACACTGCCCTCCCCAGCTCCGTGGCCCCTGGGAGGCCCGCCGGCCTTCTCTCTCAGTGATGATACTGCTGGCTGTACCTCCCCCACCGTGAAGGTTAATGTGATCTCACAAGCGCGGAGTCCCTGGGCCTGGTCATTCTCCACCACGCTCAGGGGATCTGCTGACAGTGTGGTGGTTAAGGAGGAGACAGTGGTGGACTACTATACGTACACACACTGCACAAATCTGAAATGCTACACTAACTAGCGCACACCTGCCCAGGGTGTTTCACAATGTTTGTGTGTTGCTTCTGCTTGTCACACACACATTTGTTGTTCTAAGTGTGCTGTGTTGTCTCACCAACATCCAAATGGGTCAATGTCCCAAATGTAAAACAGTTAATAATTAATGATTATTTTCACATTTAATATTTAAAATAAATATTGTTTTAACATTTTTAAAACATTTAATAAGGACATAATGACATAAATACTCCAACACGTGACTGTCGCTGCTGAGCAGGACCCCAGGAAGAATGTACATCTGGGGCAGGAAAGGATTTCTAAAAGGCATCTGAAAACAGCCATGAACTGCAGGAAGTAAGATGAAATTTACTCTAATTAACTGGCCAACATGCATATCACCAGCGCCCAGTGATTATGGGGACTTAGTGGCATAAAGGACACAGAGGTGGAGAAACCCAAACAAAGAAACAGCACTCAGGATCACAGCTCTCGCTGCAGAGACAGAGTGAGTCGGGTGACACCGAGGACCTTGTAAATCTGGCCACGAGTGATGACAATATTACGGTCGAGGACTAAGAAGGGAAAGTTACTGGCGAACGTCCTTGATGACATCACTGTAGGAGGTCACATAACATCAGAGGAGGTTATTAACCTGTGTGCAGCCCAACAGGACTTTTGCTGAGCTATTGGGCCATGCCTCTGGGGCGTGGAGCTAGATGGATGCTGGCATCATTGTGTGGCATTACCGACACGCTGCCACCGATGGCTCACGCTCAGAGGACACCTTGAGAACCCACAGCTGTTCAGTGATCACCCCGTGAGCAATGATGCAGACAGAGGTGCGTAGAGTCTGCCTGGTGGAGTGAGCGGCCGCCTCAGCACCTGATTGATACACCTGGTTTCGCTCACAGAGAATTGGGGGGGGGGGTCTGATTCTGATTCTGTGTTGAAGAAAATTATGTACCAAATCACAGAAGCGACTGTGCCCCTTTCAGTGTGCTGGCAAGTGAGTATACGGAGGGACAGTGAGGCCCTCGCACAAAGTTTGGAATAAGAAGAAACAGTACTTTTCTTTGTGAAGCTAACGTGATGGTAAAGACTGTTGGCTGCTTTTAAAAGGTGTGTTCAAGTGATCTCTTTTAGGGATAGATTCAGTGTTTTGAATAGTCCACGCCCATTACTTTAGGACTAAAATAACATATGTTTTTTATTTAGAAAAAATTGTTAAAATTTCTCAATAAGTCCAAACTGTAAGATAAACAACTTATCTGCCAGAAGTTTGAGTCTTTCCAAACATTTGATGCCTAACTACACTAGGCATTTTTACCCCACCCCACCAGCTTCCAACTCGGAACCAAAAGAGCAAGTCACATATGCCTCCCACATCAACCAGGCACGATGCCCGGCTTCTAGTTAGCCTAGCCGCAGTTCCCTGCGACTTCCTATCAGGGCTCACCTGGAGTCTTCCCCTTTTCCACCGTAAAGTGTTCCCACTGCCCTGTCTGTCTTTGAGTGTCTACCAGGGTTGGCGGAGAGAGTTTTACCCCAGAGGGGCAGCAGAGGGACGATGGAATTGCTCTGCCTCCAGCGTGGTGGCAGACACATGACTCAAAGCACTGGTCAGACCTCCTGGAACTGTGCACGACAAAGAAGAAATTGTACTCCATGTAATTTTAAAAATAAGTACAATATTTAAAAATCTCCATCAACAGTTTTTAGAGTTCTCATTTCCAGTAAGGCTTTGAAGGGCAAGAAATAGTCACACATTGCATTTTTTATGCAAAAATGCCATTAGGCATCCAGGCAAACCTTAGGCAAATGGAGTAAACGGGAGCACCTGCGGGCCATGGGCGTTCTTCCCCTCCGCCCCCGCCCACCCCACTCGCACCTTCTCACCTCTATTGATCTGCTTATTATAGGATACATTCTGTTTTCTGATGACAAAGTGACGCACATACACTATAGAAAATATTAAGAAGAAGGTGCAAATAGTGCCAGCTATACTGCGATAACCTAATAATTCTCTTTAAAGATATTTTTGGATAATTGTTATCACCGCCATTAATGAAATGCTACATATAGCTTGATACAAATAGAAGATGTCTGTAAAATAAAGGGAATTGTTATAAAACAATTGTAACTGGTTTTCAAATATAACTTTTAAAAGAAGAAATCCAGGTAATGGTAAATATGATTTACCTAAAATGTAATACCCCAAATAAGCTCCTGGATGTAAGGAAGGGCCTCTGTTACAGTCAGTTCCGAAGGAGGGTTTTTTGCTTTCTGCTGTTATCCTGAGTCAGCAGCTCTCAAATTTGAGGGTGCAATAGCATCCCCCAGACAACTCTTATAAACTGACTCTGGATTGGCCCCACCCCCTTCTGAACCCCTGATTCAGTAGGCCTGGGGTGAGGTTCCACAATTTACATGTCTAATAAATCCGCAGGTGTGGCTGACGCTGCAGGGCTGGGACCTCGTTTGAGAACCACTGCTCTAAGATGGGTTTCTGTCATCAGACGTGTACTTATACATTCTCAGAAATACCCATCTGGCTTTAATAACAGGACACTGAGAATTACTTCTTCGCTGAAGTGATGTAAGTAACTTTGAGTTTAATAAATAATCTTTAGGGTCTGTCCTGGATGGAGTGATGTGGCTGGGTCCATGGGAACATGTGCCCTGAGCAGCCATCCTCCCAGCCGGGGGGAAGCCTGCACAGACCCTGTAATCACCTCCTCCTCAAGATTTCAGTGAGTCCTTCAGATGAGCTCAAAGCCAGGTCCTCTGAACAGGGAACTGAGGAACTCAGCCATCGGAGGCACCAGCCCTCGACCCACACTCCGGTCACCCCCTTCTCTGTCCTGCATGCATGTGGAGCACTGCCACAGCTTGTGCTCCTTCTGGGAATGAATGCCAGTGGTTTGATGAGCTGAGGTGTCTGCAAGACATGGGAACTTGCAGAGCTGGCTGGAATTGTCCACAAAGTTGGGAAGGCTCTTGAAACCCAGACAGAGTGAGACTTTTTCAAGCAAATGCCAGGAAGCCTCAGTATGAAACAGGAGTTCTCTCAAGTCCATAGCATCTCCCCTGACTGATAGCTTGCAGCCTCGGCACTCACCCTCCCATCCCTACACAGCTCGGGTTTCCCTGTGCATATTGCCAGGCAGGGCGTCCACTATGCACCCACACAGAGAGCAGACCTGAGACAGACCTCACTACGCACCCACACAGAGAGCAGGCCTGATACAGACCTCACTACGCACCCACACAGAGAGCAGGCCTGAGACAGACCTCACTACGCACCCACACAGAGAGCAGGCCTGAGACAGACCTCACGTGGCCTTGGAAGGTGAACTCACTCTAGCCACATCACAAGTGACAACTGCCACACTTCACCAAGTGCATATGCTCATTACACCTTTTCTCTAAATTTATGACAATATACAATGATTAATAAAATGTTTAATGATTACTTACACGCGAAAATCAATTTTAATGCATCAATAGAAAGCATGAAGGCTTCCTAATATGACATTTAAAAAGACATGCTTCCTGAATAAGTTCAAGAAAAATATCTGATGTGACTAAGGGCACAAAGAGTAAGCTGACACCGGAGGAGAACACTCATCACGTCATCGACCCTGAGCAGACCACAGTCAAGTACAAGGAAGAATGCGCTGGGCTTAGATTCCACAGATACGTACCAAACACATTTATGAAAGTATTTGGTCCCTGCACACCTTTGTGCATCCCGGGGGTGAATGCTGCGTGGATGGGAGGGTGGGCGTTCAGAGGGTGTTGATGGGAGGATGGGCGTTCAGAGGGTGCTGATGGGAGGATGGGCGTTCAGAGGGTGTTGATGCAGAATCATTGTGAGATCTGGGATCAGACCCACCTCTCTGCCTAGTACTTGTCTGAACTTGGGCAAGTCACTCTCGTTCTCTGAAACGGTTTCCCCAACTTTAACAAAAATATAATCATCACTGCCACACCAACTTTATCAAGGCTTTTGTAAAGACCATTTAAGTAAGATGAAACCAAACAACTATTATGATGTGCACTTACCCACGGGCTTAATTTTCCTTCATATTTTCTTTTATTTAAAAGAGACTAAATGAAACAATCTTTGTCCACTTTTTACAAAAGGGTCACTAGCTGCTTAGCTCACTGTCTGACGTCTCCATTTATAGAGTCAGCTGTGAGGATATACTAATAGCTAGTATTTTGTAAGGACATCCTCGGTGTTTGGCACTGTTCAAAGTGCTTTCCTTGTATTTTCATTTCGTCCATAAACAGCCTTCTGAGGTAGGGACTATTTTTGTGCCCATTTTCCACGAAGAAACTAGGACCCAGCCAGATTGAGCAACTTGCCTGCCGTCATGCACTTAGCGTGTGGCAGAGCCAGGGCACGACGCTGCTGTCTGACCATCAAGCACATAACCCCTTGGCGTTACACAGCCCAGGGTTGGAGGATTTGTGGTGTGAAGCTGTGTGACTTCACTTAGACACTGGAGCTTACTTTCTCATCTTTAAAATGCAGGTAGCAATACTGCCCAGTTTATACAATTTTAGGGATTAAGTGAGATGACACACCTAAGTGTAACTCGATTAGCACCTCACCTGGCACACAGTAGAACCAGAAGTCTGGACTGGTTTAATGCTTGTACCAGGCCACCCTGCTGTACTGAACACAGAGCACGGGCAGACCTGCAGAAACAAACACCCACTGGACCCACCGCTACTGGACGGAGCCCTGGGAAGCCGTCTGCACGCGGGCGTTTGAGTGTGTGTGTGTGTGTACAGGTGTGTACATGGGTATTTGCAGGTGTGTACGTGGGTATTTGCACATGTGTACATGGGTATTTGCAGGTGTGTACGTGGGTATTTGCAGGTGTGTACATGGGTATTTGCACATGTGTACGTGGGTATTTGCACGTGTGTACATGGGTATGTGGCTACATGGGTATTTGCACGTGTGTACATGGGCATGTGGCTCATGCACTTTCTGCTCCTTCAGCTGAGCCAGTATCATCATTAGCTGGGGAAGAAGAAACTTTGAAGCCAAAACTGAAATGCTAATACACTTCTGCAGCTATGTCAGGAATTTAAATAAAACATTCAGAGAGGGTTTTAAATGCCTGCAGAATCTCCAATGAAGGACCAAGAGGCATTTTTGCAACCCTTGTCTAACTGCTGCTGTGTCAAACTCACCGGAATCGTTCTTTGCTGACTTTATTGGAGACTAAATACTCACAAATGAGTTCAGCTGTTTTCTCTTCCTCATTTTCTCAGCAAACACTGGAAGTTCCCTACAAAGCCGGCAATGGTGCTCTTTTCTACTTGTTTCTTCCACTCTCAACAGGTGGGCGAACTCATGGATCTGACCAAGAAGCTCTCCTAAACCCAGACAAAAGCCCAAGTAATTCACTCAGAATTCAGGCAACACAAGGAAGACATCAAGCAATCTTTGCCCCAGATGGGGAGGTGAGTGTGGACAACTCAACGCCAATCCCAGCTCTCTCACCCCGTGCCTTCACTCACATTCCATTTCCTATTGCTGTCCCACTAAATTACACAGACTGGCCAAGAACAACACAGATGATTTCCCAGTTCTACAGGCTGGAAACCCGACCTGTGTCTCACTGGGCTGCACTGGCAGGGCCGTGGTTCTCCTGAGGCTGGAGGGCAGAACCTGCTCCCTCACCGTCCCTCCTGAAGGCCGTGGTTCTCCTAAGGCTGGAGGGCAGGACCTGCTCCCTCACCTGTTCCTCCTGCAGACCATGGTTCTCCTGAGGCTGGAGGGCAGGACCTGCTCCCTCACCGTCCCTCCTGAAGGCCGTGGTTCTCCTGAGGCTGGAGGGCAGGACCTGCTCCCTCACCGTCCCTCCTGAAGGCCGTGGTTCTCCTGAGGCTGGAGGGCAGGACCTGCTCCCTCACCGTCCCTCCTGAAGGCCGTGG
>CAUYTI010101786.1:0-12512 GCA_963575145.1 Galago senegalensis | reverse complement strand
TTTTTTTTTTTTGAGACAGAGCCTCAAGCTGTCCCCCTGGGTAGAGTGCCGTGGCATTACAGCTCACAGCAACCTCCAACTCCTGGGCTTAAGCGAGTCTCTTGCCTCTGCCTCCCAAGGAGCTGGGACCACAGGCGCCCGCCACAACACCCGGCTATTTTTTTTTTTTTGGTTGCAGCAGTCATTGTTGTTTGGCGGGTCTGGGCTGGGGATTTGAACCCGCCACCTTAGGTGTACGTGGCTGGTGCCTTAGCCGGTTGAGCCATAGGCGCCAAGCCATGCTTGGCTATTTTTAGAGATGGGGTCTTGCTCTTGCTCAGGCTGGTCTCAAACCTGTAAGTTCAAGCAAGCCACCCACCCACCTTGGCCTCCCAGAGTGCTAGGCTCATAGGAGTGACCCACCATGCCTGGCCTGTTAAAACTACTTTTAAAGCACTCTACTATGTATGCTTTTTTGCCAAACAGAATCTGTTATCTGGCAGGTAATGAAGAGGCCCACAGGACTAGAGGATGAAGTATCTCTTGGGATGAAGTTAACTTTTACCTTCCCCACCTCCCAACCTTTAGCTGACTCCACCATGCTTAGCCCATACCTGCTTCTGACCAAAATCAATGAGGTTCTGCAGATCCAGATCGTCCCGGTAGTGCACAATGGCATTGTTAATGATCTCACTCACTTTCCCACGAGCCTGTCAGAGATATGGATAGGGAATCAGGACCTAGAACTAAACCCTAACTTGCACCTTCCTGCAGAAATAACAGTAGACAGAGATCATCCTTCTTCATCTGAGTCAACCTTTTTTTAAAATTTTGTTTTAATTTCTTTTTTATTTATTTTTAGAGACAGAATCTCACTTTATTGCCTTCAATAGAGCACTGTGGTGTCACAGCTCACAACAACCTCCAACTCCTGGGCTAAGGCCATTCTCTTGCCTCAGCCTTCTGAGTAGTGGGGACCACAGGCACCCACTACAACGCCCAGCTATTTTTTTGTTGCAGTTTGGCTGGGGCTGGGTTTGAACCCACCAACCTTGGTATATGGGGCTGGCGCCTTATACATTGGGCTACAGGCGCCACCCCTGAGTCAACCTTGAAATCAGAACTGAGTCCTAATGATGGAAGAGAGCCAATTCTAAAGCCTGTATTTCCCTAGGCCCTCAGGTACCAGTAGGCAAGAGAAATGCTGGACTTGTTGTCAGAGATTCTTGGGGCCATTTTTCTTTTTTTTTTTTTTGCAGTTTTTGGCCGGGGCCAGGTTTGAACCCACCACCTCCGGTATATGGGGCTGGCGCCCTACTCCTCTGAGCCACAGGCACCGTCCCCATGGAGCCATGTTTTAAGACAATGGAATGGGATGGGTGTGGTGGCTCACACCTGTAATCCCAGAACTCTTGGAGGTCTAGTGGATAGATTGCTTGAGTTCAGGAATTTAAGACCAGACCAAGCAAGAGTGAGACCCCATCCCTACTAAAAATAGAAAAAAATACTACTCAGGAATTGTGGTGGGCACCTGCAATTCCAGCTACTGCGGAGGCTGAGGCCAGAGGATTGATTGCTCAAGCCCAAGAGTTTGAGGTTGCTGTGAGCTACAGTGAGGCCATGGCACTCTACCCAGGTTGACAGAATGAGACCCTGTCTCAAAACAACAACAGCAACAAGACAATTCAATGTTTATTTACCTCTGACTATTGCTACCACAAAATACTTGCTGATTGATGCAAAGTGGAGAAACTAATTTTTTTCTTTTTAATTGGCAGACGACGCTTACTAAGCTGAGGCACTGACCTCTAGTGGACATTAGAGAATTGCATCCCTTTAGACTTAAAACACACTTTTATCATTTCAGGATCTTACTAAGCCAGAACACTGGGAATTTCTGAATTAACTTAATGGCTCTTAATTTTATAATTTTCTACCATGGTCTCCCTTCCTGCTTCATTGCTTTTCTTAAATTTTCCTTCCACAGTCCTATACTATGCCCCCAGCAATCACTGGCCTTTGGGAAAGGAATTCTGGTTCTTAATGAAAAGGACAGTCACTGAATGGCAGACCACTTCCAGATACAGTAAGCACTGTTCAAAATCTTATTTTCTTTTCTCTCCTCTTTGCCTCTGTTTATCTCAATAAACGATTTTTAAAAGAAATAAGAGGCTCCTCATGTTGTCTGTGGCCCATTTGGTCACTGAGTTTTACTTAGTCATTTGCTATTAAAGTTATGTAAATTATTTTCACTTTGTGTTCACAGAATTTGCTTCCTGGTAGGCCTCTCAGACTGTCAGAGGAAGACACCTTAAAACTTTGAAATTCTGGCTTGGCGCCTGTGGCTCAAGTGGGTAGGGCGTCAGCCACATACACCTAAGGTGGCGGGTTGGAATCCAGCCTGGGCCACCAAACAACAATGATGGCTGCAACGGAAAAAAACAGCCAGGTGTTGTGGCAGGCGCCTGTGGTCCCGCTACTTGGGAGGCGGAGGCAGGAGACTTGCTTGAGCCCAGGAGTTGGAGGTTGCTGTGAGTTGTGATGCCACAGCACTCTACCCAGGGGGACAGCTTGAGGCTCTGTCTAAAAAAAAAAAAAAAAAAAACTTTGAAATTCTTTCCAAATATGGTGACCTTAAGGGCCATTCATTCATTCCTAATGAGAACCTTTCATAGCCTGATGTTTCTCAAGGGAAAGAGTGCTGTGGTTACTTAAGTAGGCTAAACATGGGCAGGTCACACCTGAGGAGGTAACGCTGGGCTTCCAGTGTTACCTTGTCTGAGAAAACGAAGCCCAGGATCCCAGCAGCCAGCTGTAGCAGGAACACGGCGGTGAGGCAGAGGGAGAACTGTGGGGAGCAGGCAGGAAGAGGAGATTCCTGTTACCACTCTGGGCAGCAGCCCCTCCCTGGGCAGTCACTGGGCACATCTCCCAGATGCCCCCCACATGGGAAAGGCAGCTGCCTCTGGGACATTGTCCTGGGATGGTCACCGAGTACTGGGTCACCTGGGGCTGAGTTCTACAGTGAGGAAGTGGACAGCACAGGCTTTGGGGGAAAGTGGGACAGAGAAAACGGAAAGCCATAGGAACGGCATCGGGAGGCCTTTCTGCTGGGAGCCATTGACCACTCACCGTCTGCAGGAGGCAGATGTTCTCACGGAGGGATCCGATATAGCCACAGAAGGTGAGCAGGAACATGAGGACACCCACCACGATGAGCAGGATGGCAGGATCCACCGCCAGGCAGGCCAAGGCTGCTTCTGGTGGAGGAGTCATCCTGTGGTCTGAGCTTGATGCCCATGGAGGGGCACTCAAGGATGGGGTGGGAGGGTGCTCCCAAACTGTTCTCTTTCCCTTGGCTGGGGAGTCTCCAGTATGTCAGGTGAAGGTTTTAGGGAGGCAGTACTGACCTCCCACAGGGAGAAAAAGGGCCCGGATGGGGTTGTGGCATTTAATTTGAGGAACTAACAATGTAAGAGCCTTTATTCCTGGGCTTAAGAGAGGAGGGGCTGCTTTCGCTCCAGAAAAGAATTAGAATAGCATTAGGCTCACCAGCTTTGCAGATTCTGTTTCCTGGAGACAGAATGTGCAGGAAATGAGTGCAGGAATGGAGGTTGAGTTTCTCCAGGACAGAGTTAGGAAGGAGCTAAAGCCCTTGATTACTCTGCTTCCAGAGGCCTCCCTTCTTTCTCAGACACTCCTAAGCCTAACATGGAAGACTCATGGGGGCTCAGGGAAATCCAGGTGAACTGGTATGGGAGGTCTGACACCGAAGTAGACCAGTAAGATTTGGCTGCAAGGAGGCTGCCTTCTTGAGCACCACAGCTTATACAAGAGGGCATGCAAGAGGGCCAGAGCTGAAGGAGGAAGTGGAGAAGGGTCGTGGCCAGAGTCCTGGGGAGGTAGAGGGAGACCCATGCTCACCTGCGTGCTTCATTAGCCTCGCGTACACTCCCACAGCCACCATCACCATGGAAATCACCTGTGAAGACAGGGAATGAACCAGGCTCTGAGATTTTGGAAACCAGAGAGCTCTGAATGCCATGAGTAACCTTCTAGGAGAGCAGGAGAGAGAAGACTTCTTCAAGACCCAGAGGTGCAAGCATTTCTCCTTCCCAGTGACAGTATCTGTTAGTGCTTTACCTCCATGGAATACTTTTACCAAATTATTTTATTCAATCTGCACAATACAATTATCTTGGGAGGTTATTTCCCCAATTTTATATATGAATTGATTAATTCAATATAAGATTAGTATAGAACAGTGATTAAGCACATGGGTTTCAGATTGGGTGTGGTGGTGTATGCCTATAATCCTAGCACTCTGGGAGGCTGAGGTGGGAGGATCCCTTGAGCTCAGGAGTTCAAGACCAGCTTGAGCAAGAGCGAGATCACGTCTCTACTAAAAACAGAAAAATTAGCCAGGCATGGTGGCGTTTGCCTGTAGTCCAAGCTACTTGGGAAGCTGAGGCAAGAGGATCACTTGAGCCCATGAGTTTGAGGTTGCTGTGAGCTATGATGTCACAGCACTCTAGCCTGGGGTAACAGAGTGAGACTCTGTCTCAAAAAAAAAAAAAAAAAGAACATGGGCTTCAGAGTGAGTCAAATTTGGGCTTATGTGGGGCAAATTTTCTGAGCATGTTTCTCTATCTGAAGAATGAGAATTAAGGACAAACAAACAACTACATCTAACAAGATTACTGTGAGAATAATATAATGCATGGAAAGCTCATGACACAATGCCTGACAGTACATATTACCTATCATTCCTAAGAGTTAACTTGTCCAGGGTTACAGAGAAATGGTGAAGTTTTGAATTCTAATCCATCTACATCAAGGGGCAGGTCTTATATCTAAAGCAGGTCCAAGCAGAGGTATACTCCCAACTCTGTAACCTTCTTTGAAGTCATTATGGTGTCAAGTACAAGAGCAAAGTGTGCTCCAATGTGAAAGAATGGGCTTCAGTACTGGAGCTACTGTGGCAAAGGAACTTTATCTATACAGTATGGAGGAATAAGAGGACGTCAAGCCTTTCAAATGTTGTGGCTTCTCCCTGAGAAAACAAACCCATCACAGACTACCTGAAGTCCCCAAATAAGCCTCTGTATCCCCCCCAGGCCTCCAGCAGTGAGGACACCTCAGTGTGTGCTTCCCTTGGCTATCCTTTCTCTGTGCCCAACCTCCAAGCTGGTGCTAAGCAGCAGCTGGCTGTTGTCATGGCGATAGATAGGGCCAAGCTGGCAGGAGAGAGTTCTCAGCAGCAGGGACTTGACCAACACAGTGGGAAAGAAAGTGGCTGGCTAGACTCTACTGTCCTGCAAGACAGAAGCCAGCTGGAAAGAGCCACTTTGAGATTTGGTGGGAGAGGGGAGCTGGGCCCTCAGAACAGGCCAAACTAATGCCTCAGTAGAAAGATGTTTTTCCTTGTAGGAAAGTCCTGTGCCATCTGGCAGGGAAGGGCAGGTGCATTGGGCAGTAAGTGGCAAACCCTCATCTAAAACCACATCTTTTAGGACTTCTCTGCCTATAGGTAGAGCTCCCTCTCTTCGACCTCCATCATTTGACCCTGCCTCTAACTAAGGGACCAATGCGTTACCCACCAACCCTCATACTCTGTCCAGGAGAGAGGGAGCTATTAGTAGAGCTGTGTGTGGGGCTGGAGGTGCCAGCTGGCTTCTGGTCCCACAGCACGACCAGGCCCAGGGAACGTAGGGAAGGCAGGGAAACCACACAACAGAGATGCCAGTCATTTCCCAGGCCTGGAGGCCCGCCCTCTGCCAGTGTGAGTGAGCAACTTTACCCTTTAAAACTCATCACTGCCAATTACAGTTCTAAATGCCATTTTACTGAACCATTTAAAATTATGTATCTGCTCTTTATTTCTGTTGCTCCCAGGATCTTTACTATGTTTTCACAGGTTAAATTTTCTTTTCTTTTCTTTTTTTTTTTTTTTGAGACAGAGCCTCAAGCTGTCCCCCTGGGTAGAGTGCCATGGCATCACTGCTCACAGCAACCTCCAACTCCTGGGCTCAAGAAAATCTCCTGCCTCAGCCTCCCAAGTAGCTGGGACCACAGGCTCCTGCCACAACACCCGGCTATTTTTTGTTGCAGCCGTCATTGTTGTTTGGTGGCCCGTGCTGGATTCGAACCTGCCACCTTAGGTGTATGTGGTTGGCGCCTTAGCCACTTGAGCCACAGGCGCCGAGCCCACAGGTTAAATTTTCAACAGGGTGTATAACTTTCCACAGAGATGGTCTCTAGTTAAACCCCAATGCAGCTAAGACAAAAAAGGCAAAGGAAAAATAAACCGCACATCGCAGGGTAACTTAATTCTGTTTATGTTGTAATCACAGCAGTTTCTCTGTCTCTATCTGTGGTAGGTTGGATAATTTTCCCCCAAAGATGTCTATGTCCTAATTCCTGGAACCTGTGGATATCTTACCTTACAATGGCCAAAGGGACTTTGCAAATGTGCTTAAGGATTAAGATGGGAAGATTATCCACAAGGGGCCAATATAATCATGAAAGACCTTATAAGAAAGAGGCAAGAGGGTCACAGTCAGAGAAGGAGACATGGCAATGGAAGCAGGGGTGAGAGTGAGGTAGGGCCGTGAAATCACAGAATGTGCGTCGCCTCTAAAAGCTGGGGCTGGCAAGGAGGTGATTTGTTCCTAGAACCTTCAGAAGGAATGCAGCACTGCTGAGACCTTGATTTGATTTGATTTATTTATTTTAGAGACAGAGTCATACTTGTCACCCTCAGTTGAGTGCAGTGGCATCACAGCTCACGGCAACCTCCAGCTCTAGTGCTTAGGTGATTCTCTTGCCTTAGCCTCCCGAGTAGCTGGGACTACAGTCGCCCGGCTATTTTTTGTTGCAGTTCAAACCTGTCACCCTTGGTATATGGAGTCAGCACCCTACTCACTGAGCCACAGATGCCGCCTGAGACCTTGACTTTAGCCCTGTGAGATCTATTTTGGACATCTGACCTCCAGAAATATAAGAAAATAAATCTGTGTTCTTTTAAGGAACATGGATTTGTTACAGCACCAATAGAAACTAACCCACTGTCCAAATCCAGTTCATCAGCTACGTGTACAACTGTGAGAGCTACAAACATGTGCTAGATGGGAGGGACAATAGCGTTTATAGCCTAAATCAGTGGTTCTGAACCTTGGCGGCCATTAGAATTATCTGGAGGTTTGGGAGTGTAGCAGGGGAAACTTAAAACACTCCCAATGCCTAGGCTATACCCCAGAGCAAGAAGATCAGAATCTTTGGCACTGGGATGCAGGCAACAGTATTTCTGAATGAGTTCCAGGTGATTCCAATGTGCAGCCAAGTTTGAAAACCTATAAGCCTAAAGCAAAATTAGCTGGGGATCTAGAGCAGAAGAGACAGGCTACATTAAAATCAAGCTTAAGAATTTAATATTATTATTAATATTTAATATGATCATTAATGATGCCTCTCCCCTGAGCTCTCAAATTCTGCACTTCACAGGTGGACCTTGCATACTTCCTTCCTGCTCTCACTTCCCACTCTGGGTTCCTAACAGCTACTGGCATGCCAAAGTTAGTGATGCTGCTGTTAACAGAACGTCCTCTCCTTCTCCCTCCCTGTCCTCTCCTTCTCCCTCCCTCTCTCCATGTTTCCTTCGTTTCTTCCTCCCTTTCTCCCCCCTTTCCCTTCTCCTTCCTTCCTTCCTTTTGGCTCTGTTGCCCAGGCTGCAGTCATAGTTCACTTCAGCTTCACACTCCTGGTCACAAGTGATCCTCCTGACTCAGCCTCCTGAGTGTCTACTTCTTTCCTTAGGATGGCTTTTCACCTTCTGGCTAGAAACTTTTAAAAGGATATAATTTTTTAAATGGCTGAGTGCACTACCACACCTGGCTAATTTTTCTATTTTTTGTAGACATGTTGCTCAAGATGGCCTTGAACTTCTACCCTCAAGCAATCCTTCCAACTCTGCCTCCCAAAGCTCTGAGATTACAGGTTTGAGCTACAATGCCTGGCTACCATCACATTTTAGAGGTGAACAGAACTTTTAAAACTCTTTAGAGATGAGACTAAAAGAGTGGAAGTGAGACTAGTTCATGTGCCTATGGGTGTAGTAGCAATATGTGGACTAAATCCATTTTTTTTTTTTTTTTTTGCAGTTTTTGGCCAGGGCCAGGTTTGAACCCACCACCTCTGGTATATGGGATTGGCACCCTACTCCTTTGAGCCACAGGCACCCCACCTAAATCCAATTTTTTTGGCTGGGCCTGGATTTGAACCTGCCACCTCCGACATATGGGGCCAGTGCTCTACTCTTTGAGCCACAGGCACCACCCTAAATCCAATTTTTCAATCTCATTCTGGTACCTTTTCTATTATATCAGAATATATCAGATTTGTTGCAAAATCCTTAGAATGCCCCATAATATCACCAATGACCTTCTTTCACAATGAGGATGGAGATGAAGATACTTCTTAGGATGGCTTTTCACCTTATGGCTAGAATGAAGCTTGGCTATAAGTTTTTAAAAGGATATAATTTTTTAAATGGCTAAGTCTAGCTTTTAGTGTAATATATGTTCCTGATAAGTTGTCAATCAAATTACATAAAGTAATTTGCATGCACCAGTACTTTTATCCTTATGTAAGGAGAGTAATCACCCTGTAGTAAAAATAGCTATCCACTGGACTCCTTGGAGAAATGGCTGGTTCTGGGACTAGGACATCCCAGAAATACACAAATACACAAGATGAGCCTGGAGCATCTTATAGTCCCATAAAATAAGGAGATGTTCAAAAGCAAAGCCCTCACCTCAATACCCGCATCAATGTGAGCGTGCCAAATGGACACAGGAGCCAATTGAAAGAGCTCCCAAGGCCCAAGATTGGAATAATTTGAGCATCAATATGAATAAAGAAGTATTGAATTACCCCAAGTATAAAATACATGTATGTGAGTCCACGCTGATATAAATAAATGACTTACTGAATAAATACCCAGTAAGTAGGGGAGAAAAGACAAATCTTTCATGCAGAAGAATTCTAAATGATTTATGTAGATTCTAAATGATAATGCTCTCCTCAGTGAGATAGAGCATAATTCCTTACTCCTAAAGTGTAGAGTGACTTTTTCCAAAAAGCACAGTATGGGAAAGATGTGTATGAGGGGAGGACTGTACCAAGGAGAAGAAACCTGACAATTCCTTAAGCCAGGTGATCAAGGTCAACATCAACACTGATGATGTGGATCACTGGTGTGACGTGATATGATACCTTGGCAATCTTTTTCCCCAAAACTTATAACTCCAGTAAAATCATGAGAAAAACATGGGACAAGTTTCAGTAAAGAGACGTTATATAAAACGCTTGCCCCAAATTGTCAAGGCTATCAAAAACAAGGAAAATCTGAAAAACTGTCACTGAAAACAGAAGGAAGCTAAGGAGACATGACAACTAAATGCAATGCATTATCCTGGATGCAATCCTGGAACAAAAGAAGAACGTTAAATAAAAAATAAGGAAATGGGCGGTGCCTGTAGCTCAGTGGGTAAGGCGCCAGCCACATATACCCAGGCTGGTAGGTTCGAATCTGGCCCAGGCCAGCTAAACAAAGACAACTGCAACAAAAAATAGCCGGGCATTGTGGTGGGCACCTGTAGTCCCAGCTACTTGGGAGGCTGAGGCAAGAGAATTGCTTAAGTCTAAGAGTTTGCAGTTGCTGTGAGCTGTGATGCTGCGGCACTCTACCGAGGGCAACATAGTAAGACTGTCTCAAAAAAAAAACAAAACTAAGGATATATGCTGGGTGCAGTGGTTTACACCTGTAATCCTAGCACTTTGGGAGGCTGAGGCAGGACAGTCATTTGACATCATCCAGAGCAACATGGTGAGACCCTATCTCTACAAAAATTAGAAAAGTTAGCTGGGTATGGTGATGGGTACCTGTAGTCCCAGCTACTTGGAAGGCTGAGGCAGGAAGATCACTTGAGCCTAAAAGTCTGAGGTTGCAGTGAGCTATTATTATGCCACTGTAACCTAGCCTAGGCAGCAGAGTTAGCTCCTGTTTCAAAAAAACCCCAACAATAACAAAAAACTAAGTGAATATGAATAAAGTAAGGACCATAATGATAATGCCATTAATTGTAACAAATGTATCATAATACGTTAATAACAGGAAAAACTGAGTATAAGAAATAGAGGAACTGTCTATACTATCTTTGAAAAATTAAAAAAAATTTTTCTTGAAACATAAATTGTACATATTTATGGAATACATGTGATATTTTGATAGAATGTGAAATGACCAAATAAGGATATTTAGAATATCCATCACTTTCTTTCTTTTTTTTTTTTTTATTTTGGAGACAGAATCTAACTTTATTCCCTGGGTAAAGTGCTATGGTGTCATAGCTCACAGCAACTTCAATCTCTTGGGCTTAAGCAATCCTCTTGCCTCAGCCCTCCCAAGTAGCTGGGACTATAAGCACCTACCACATGCCAGGCTATTTTTAGAGATCTCACTTTTGCTCAGGCTAGTCTGGAACTCCTGAGGTTAAGCTTCTGTCTCAGCCTCCCAGAATGATAGAATTACATGAGCCACCACACCCAGATCATTTCTTTTCCTTAGAAATATTTTGGGCTCAGTGCCTGTGGCTCAAGTGGCTAAGGTGCTAGCCACATACACCTAAGGTGGTGGGTTCGAATCCAGCCGGGGCCCGCAAAAAACAACAATGACAGCTGCAACCAAAAAATAGCCGGGCGTTGTGGCGGGAGCCTGTGGTCCCAGCTACTTGGGAGGTGGAGACTCACTTGAGCCCAGGAGTTGGAGGTTGCTGTGAGCTGTAATGCCACAGCACTCTACCCAAGATAGCTTGAGGCTCTGTCTCAAAAAAAAAAAAAAAAGAAAAGAAAAGAAACATTTTGAATCTTTTAGCTATTTTGAAATATACAATATACTGTTGTTAACTGTGGTTCCTCCCACACTGTGCTATTGAACACTAGAATTTATTCCTTCTATCTTACTGTATGTTTGTACCCATAAACTAACCTCTCTTCATTCCCCCAACCCCCACACTTCCTAGCCTTTGTTAACTATCACTCTACTCCAGGGGTTCTCAACCTGTGGGTCATGACCCACAGGAACTATATTAAAGGGTGGCAGCATTAGGAAGGTTGAGAACCATTGTTCTACTCTCTATCTCCATGAAACCCACTTTTTTAGCTCCCAACATGTGGTATTTGTCTTTCTGTATCTGGTTTGTTTTCATTTAAAGTAATGAACTTCAGGCTCGGTGCCTGTGGCTAAGGCGCCAGCCACATACACCTAAGGTGGTGGGTTTGAATCCAGCCTGGGCCTGCCAAACAATGATGGCTACAACCAAAAATAACAGCCAGGTGTTGTGGCAGGCGCCTGTGGTCCCAGCTACTTGGGAGGTGGAGGCAGTTGACTTGCTTGAGCCCAGGAGTTGGAGATTGCTATGAGCTGTGATGCCACGGCACTCTACCCAGGGGGACACCTTGAGGCTCTGTCTCAAAATAAATAAATAAAGAAAGAAATGAACTTCAGTTCCATCATGTTGCTGCAGATGACAGAGTTTCATTCTTTTTCATGGCTGAATAGCATTTTATTATGCATATATACTACATTTTCTTTATGTATTTTCATTGATGGTCTTTTTTCTTTTTTTTGATGGGAGTCTCACTCTGTTGTCCAGACTAGAGTGCCATGGTACCACCATAGCTCACTGCAACCTCAAATCTGGGCTCAAGTGATCTTCCTGCCTTAGCCTTCTGAGTAGCTGAGACTATAGGCACACATACAACCATGCCCAGCTAATTTTTCTATTTTTTGTAGAGACCAGAGTCTTGCTTTTGCTCAGGCCTTTCTGGAATTCCTGGCCTCAATACTCCAGCGTCAGCCTCCCAAAGTGCTAGGATTATAGGTGTGAGCCACAAGGCCTAGCCTTAAATCCACAATTTTTTTTTTTTTTTTTAGACAGAGTCTCTCACTATGCTGCCCTGGGTAGAGTACTGTGGCATCACAGCTCACAGCAACCTCAAACTCTGGGGCTTAAGTGATTCTCTTGCTTCAGCCTCCCACGTAGCTGGGACTATAGGCGCCTGCCACAACACCAGCTATTTTTGTTGTTGTTGTTGCAGTTGTCATTGTTTTAGCTGGCCCAGGCAGGGTTCAAACCTGCCAGCCTCAGTGTATGTGGCTGCTGCCCTAACCACCGAGCTACGGGCACTAAGCCCTTAAATCTATATTTTTAAATATTAGATTTTCTTAAACTGGAGTTCACTTGCACACCATTTTACTAAATTTAATTAGGGTGATTTCCTCTCAATCACTCCAAAGCTTAAGGAAGTGTATCTTAAAATTGTTCAAATGGGGCTCGGCGCCTATAGCTCAACCGGCTAAGGCGCCAGCCACGTACACCTAAGGTGGCGGGTTCGAATCCCCAGCCCGGACCCGCCAAACAACAATGACGGCTGCAACCAAAAAAATAGCCGGGTGTTGTGGCGGGCGCCTG
>CAUYTI010101784.1:0-17452 GCA_963575145.1 Galago senegalensis | reverse complement strand
TTTTTTTTTGAGACAGAGCCTCAAGCTGTCCCCCTGGGTAGAGTGTCGTGGCATTACAGCTCACAGCAACCTCCAACTCCTGGGCTCTAGCGAGTCTCTTGCCTCCGCCTCCCAAGTAGCTGGGACCACAGGCGCCCACCACAACGCCCGGCTATTTTTTGGTTGCAGTCATCATTGTTGTTGGCGGGCCCAGCCTGGGGATTCGAACCCGCCGCCTTAGGTGTACGTGGCTGGCGCCTTAGCCGGTTGAGCTATAGGTGCCGAGCCACATTTTACACACTTGATTGATTTTTTTGTTTTTTACAAAAGATTCACAGAAATCAACTGTCAAAAGGTACATACAGTTTTGACTTGTACACATGTGTCCAGACTACCCTTGTGAGACATGTTTAAAAATAAAACAGTTGTTTTCGGGAGAAGAAAAAGGAAGATGCTCCCTAAGCCAAAAACAAAACAGAAAACCTGTATTTGATTGAGAGAAAAAAAAAAGTCTATACAATGACAAATGTCAACTTTAAATATAATCTTTAAACTTTTTAAAATAAAAAGCCCCATGCATCCTCAAAGATCCAGGATAAGGGAATCTGATGGCTTTGGAATACCGTATTATTAGGTTTGTATGGAAAGAACTAATAGATACCTTTTTAGCTTCTAAATCTTTATATAAAACCTGAGTCATTCCTTCTTATTCCTATGTGTATGCACATATGTGTCTGTGTGTGTGTGTGAATGTTACCTCGAGAATCCCTGGGAATAGGAAATTTTAAAAAATAGACATTAAAGTTTAAAAATACAAATAGATTTCTTCTTTCATAGAACTGCAAGGATTTTTCTAAGTGGTTAAAACCCCTTTCCTGAATTCCAAAGGGCGATACAATGGAGAATGACTTTCCTGGGCATGTGCAGCCCAGAGAAGACAAAGCTTTTCCCTGACTTTCTTTTCTTTTTATTCTCCTCCTTCTATCCTTTTCTCCCTTTTTGTTCCTCTTCCTGTTTTAGTATCTTTCTCCTTTTCATTTGTTTATTGAGTTTTAATTGCCTAATAAAAAAGGGAAGCAAAAAAGGAAAGAAGCAGAGAAGGGCTGCCTCCATAGATGCTAATGGCTGGATAGAACAATCATTGCATTATATCCATTGGCCACTGTGTTGTTTTCTCACCTCATTATGCCGATCATCCATTCTGCAGACGTTTATGAGCACACTGTGGTTTCTAACAAATGAATGTTTTGCGTGAACTCCCCCCAAATGAATATCAAAAAGGTAGAGAGTTCTGATGTGTTTCCAACCAGTGCTCAAAAACCCAACCTTTTAGACAAACCAGCCCCAATCATGAACGCCTTTCCTGAAGCCCAACATCAGTACATAGAACCAACTTAGAAAACATGGGGTAAAAAAATAATCCCTATTTCTTCTGACCATAGTCCCATCCATGAGTTTAATTTCGAGTAATAGAATCCAACTCAGTGTAGCTTAAACCAAGAGGGATTTATTTTCCTATCATAACAAGAAGTCTAGAAATGGGCAATCATCAAAGTTGGTTCTGTGGTATCAACTCCTTCGGTATCACCCTACTGATTCCCTTGGCCTTTCATGTACGGTAACTAGAGGGTTCCTCCAACCATTATATTTGATTTTAAGGCAGAGAGAATGATGGAAGGGGCAGTACTGTAACTTGTAAGAGGAAAGCTTAAATTTCCCATAACTGCCACACTCCTCCCATAGCAGAGTTCAATTTATAAGTCATTGATCATAACCATCCGTGTGCCCATTCCTAGCTATGAGGGAGGCTTGGAAAGCAAGAGTTTTTGATGAAGATATCAGAGAAGAAAGTGGTGAAGAATAGGTTCTGAGATTGCCAGTAAGTAGTATCTCATGTAATAAGGAATACAAAATATTAAAGAATTGTCTTTAATATTTAATAAAAGCATCATCCAGGGACACAGAGGACAGAGATGCACAGGCCAGGCTTGGCCAACTACAAGCTCGAGTTCCTCAGACTGGTTCCACAGCATCCAATACCTTAATTCCTCATGAATACTTTCTTCTTAATTCCCCCCAAACCTCATAGGTGTGAACATATGTAAATGTGCGATTTGCATCTTATTTGAATTTTAATCTGCATGTGTTAGTATCATAATAGATAAAAGATGATTACACCTCCTGAAGCATATTTGGTTTTTGATTGGACGTTTTATTTCAGTGAGAGCGATGGTCTGAAACCTGGTCATGTGGAGAGGCAGTGGTATGTCATGAGAAGAACATTCCACTGGTTGGCAGTTTACTTGAACTTGAAATTTCACAGCTTTGTTTTCTTCCTTTGGTGGAGACAGCACCCATTTTTCCTATGTCACAGGATTGTGACCAACAAAGGAGAAAGTACTCTGTTAGCAGTGAAGGGCTTTCCGAATGTACATGTGGGGGTTGTGCATTTCACTTGAGTCCACCAGCCAGCATTTCTCTAAACCAGGCTTCCTCAGGATTTGCAACTGAGATGGAAGCAATACTATAGTCCCCAAAGGAAACTTCTGGAACATTTTCCTACGAAATTCTTAATGCTCTGACCAACTAGGGAACTTCCGTCTGCTGATTTTACTGACTCCAGTGGCGGCATAGTTTAATCATGAGGAACGTCCGCAGAGAATGGTTCTACTTTTCTAAATTAGCTTTCAGAGAGGCCCACGTGCTGTTGTTTCCATGTAACATCAGAAGAGTAAACTGGCCACGGGTCTCTTCTTAAATTGTTTTTCCAATGAGATAAACATTATTATTATTCCAAATTTAACTTTGAGGAATCCAAAGTTTAGAAAGATTTTGTATTTTGCTCACAGCCTGGCTTTTAAACCAGGTCTGTCTTACCCTGCAACAGAGTTCTTAAGCTGAGCTCTCATCAGGGGTAACATTGTCGGTATAAAAATCCTCCTCTTCCTCATCCTTTACGCACAACTTTTTGCCTTATGTGACTCCCTTTCAACTCTCTGAGGTTGGTAGAGCTCTGAGTTCATTAGCCCCAACCTGCAGGTGAGAAAACAGCCTCAGGGATATGAGATGGTCTGTCCCTGTCCCCATGGAATTCATCACGGAGTGAAAACAAGTGTAGTCAAGGTTTTCCTTTCCAAAACCATTTAGAAGCATTGGAATACAAAAGAATGGATTTCTGATTTAATTAAAAATGTATTCTCAGACAGCATCCATAGCTCAGTAAGTAGGGCTCCGGCCGCTTACACCGAGGCTGGTAGGTTCAAGCCCAGCCAGGGCCAGCTAAACAACAATGACAACTGCAACCAAAAAATAGCCGAGCACTGTGGTGGGCACTTGTAGTCCCAGCTACTGGGAGGCTGAGGCAAGACAATCGCTTAAGCCCAAGAATTTGAAGTTGCTGTGAGCTGTGACACCGTGGCACTCTACCAGGGGTGACAGCTTGAGACTATCTCAAAAAAAAAAAGGTATTCTTGTTGAGTTCACTTAAGACATCTCATCTTCTGAGACACAGGCCTCCAGTCACACCCTCTGTTGTTCTCCTGACTATTGCTGACTAGCTTGGTGACCTGCCATAAATGTTTAAACTACCCTGTGTCTTCAAATATGCCATTTCTCCATGCTTTGCCCCAGCTCCTCTAAAAGCTAGTGTTTCTAGGTTTGGAAGAAAGAGGGCCTGGCTGAGGAAGGGTGTTTAATGAGTAACCGCTACCACTGCTCCTGCTAACCCCATTAATGATAATGGCTTTTTCTAGGCCTCATTGGCTCACATCTGTGTATGTATTTCTGCTCTGCGGTTACTTAGCTGACCTGGCCATCAGCATGCTGTGGAGCATGGATGGGGAACCAGAGGATGTGAGTTCTAGGCCAAGCTCTGCTCCTAATGGCCATCTCTCTCTTCATCTCTGGGCCTCTGAGCCTCGTTCCTAAACCAAGAAGGTTGAACTAGAAACCCCCTAAGGAATTTTTCTGTACTTTATTTTCCTCCCTGGGTAGATATACAGTTTACCATCACTGACTATTTTTGGCATCACGTTATTGCGGTTCAGGGGTAGAAGAGGAACTTAATGCTAATTAGTCTTTAAAATGTTTTGAGATCATTAAGAGAAAACTGCGCTCACCGTTGCCAGATCATTTGATGTTAGCAGCCTTGCTAGGCAGAGAGAGGTTGAGCAAAGTGGAATTTGGAGGCAGCAGTGCTTACAGACCCTAGAGTCTTTCTCTTGCTTGAAAAGACCACAGCCCAGACAACTAGTCCAAAGTCCCCTAGATGTTAAGAAAAACAGAGTAAAGCTGTGGACATTATTTCAGTTCCCTTCATAGAATGACAGATATTTATTGGTATATACTTTGGTGTTATTCCTATAAAATGAATGGGCATCTGTATTAGTGAGGGATACTTATTATTTTTTGTGTGTGTGGTCATACTCAGTTACAACTATAGCTTGGTGACATGTTTATTTTTCGAGCTTGGAAATAATTACATTGTCAGATACCACTTCATGATTAAAAACCTTCTAACCAGGAATAGTTCTCCTTTTATAGTAACTCCTTGTGACAAACATCCATTTTTAGAAAATCAATGCTGAACAAATTGAAGTCAGATCATTCTTTCCTCTCTTCCTAAAATAATTGTGTGAGTTAGAGGTGACTTCGGTTTGGGGACATTAGAAGTTTTACATTTTACATGATACAGTAGTCTTGATCACTCTTACCCATCCTCCCCTCTATCTCAAAATACTTCTTTTTCTCAGAGTCAGAGCTGAAGTGACGCCCATCTTTCCTTAAAGTCGAACGTTCTTTAGCTCTCTCTTGCCTTTTTGAAGATAGTAAGCCTCTATTTTTGCTTGACACCTGTAGTTCTTCTTTACTGGTTTGGGGTTCCAATTGCAGTTCAGTGACCTTGGGAAAGTGAAATTTTCCAAGAGCTAATTAAGAAATGGGAATAATGATTTCACTCCACAGGATTGTAGTTCTGTGAATTAAATGAGAAAGTTGTGTGGGGGGCAGGGCCTCATCGTAATTAGCTCTCAGCAAGTGTTCATTTTCCCGCTCACTTTTTCACTTGGGTTATGGCATGTGGGTATTGCTCACATCCTTTTTTTTGAGACAGAGCCTCAAGCTGTCCCCCTAGGTAGAGTGCCATGGTATTACAGCTCACAGCAACCTCCAACTCCTGGGCTCAAGCGAGTCTCCTGCCTCAGCCTCCCAAGCAGCTGGGACCACAGGTACCCGCCACAATGCCCGGCTATTTTTTGGTTGCAGCTGTCATTGTTGTTTGGCGGGTCTGGGTTGGATTCGAACCCGCCACCTTATGTGTACATGGCTGGCGCCTTAGCCGGTTGAGCTATAGGTGCCAAGCCGCTCACATCTTACTGAAACTTTTGCCGGAACTATTTATCTGCCTCTCAGATGCCAAGTATCTTTTCTGGTGTGTGTCTTTATCTTTTTTTCCCCACTCCTTTGTTTATCTCTACATACATTTTAGAAATATTCTTTTTAAACATTTATTTCAGATTAATGTGAGGGTCACAGATGATTAGTTGCCTTGTTTGCATTTGTTAGGTAAAGTTCAAGCCCTTGAAATGGTTTTAAAAATGCCTGTCAGATAGGCTTCTTATCTGCAGTTCCTGCGTGGGAATTCCTTTGCTTGTTGTGAATGCTGATGCTGGCTCCTGGTGGGGCATTTCTCCCAGGCTTTGCAATTTTGGAGTGTGAGCTAGTTCCCCAGGAGTCCTTTTCATGGAGAGAACGCTGAGTTCAAAAGAATCATGTGTGGACACACCTACAGTGCAATATACAAGGGTACATGTGAAACTTACCAAATGTAGAATATAAATGTCTTAACACAGTACCTAAGAAAATGCTGTGAAGGCTATGTTAACCAGTTTGATGAAAATATTTCAAATTGTATATAATACCAGCACATTGTACCCCATGACTGCATTAATGTATACAGCTATGATTTAATTGAAAGAAAGAAAGAAAGAAAAAAAGAAAGAAAGAAAGAAAGAAAGAAAGAAAGAAAGAAAGGAAGGAAGGAATCATGTGTGGGAAAATGTAGAATTTGTCTTTTTTGATCCTACAGAATCAGGTTTTATGTTAACTTCTAAATTTTGGAAGACACCACCAGTTGAGTAACTCCCCACCAGTTTCGAGAAGCATTCAGCTTTATGCTGAGAAAACTCCTCAGATCCAGCTGCCTTTCAGCCAGTCAGCTACAGTCTCAACTGTGGACTAATTTAAAACTGCATTAAAATCCCCGCACTGCAGGCTTTCTTAGGGTCTGGTACCAGCTGTAAGACATTCAACTTGATGCCAGTGCAACATTCTGACTTTGCATTTCCTCGCTATTTCTACCTCCTTGGGGTTTCCCATTCTTCTTCTGAATTTGGTTACATGAGATGTGTGTGTGTGTGTGTGATCTAACTTATCTATGAGTTTGGAGCAGCAAGACGGGCTCTTTGCATCAGTTCACACATCCTTGTAACTCTACTGCTTTCTTTCCGCCGTAGAAATGAAGCGACTTCTGCTAACAGCTACAGACTAGTTTTTAGCCCCACTATTCTATGGGAACTGTTTTCCGGAAGGTCAGCAGTGACCTTTTCATTGCTATTGGCACATCCAGTTACCTTTTCTGACTCCAACATACATAATAGATTTTGTGACTATCTTGATAGTTGCAACCTGCAAGAAATGATCAACCAGATTATAAGGTCCACAGCAATGTAATTTAGGACAGTTTTGACTCATTGGTTTGATGCGTTTTTGTGGTCCCTCTCTAGGCCAGCACAGAATCTTGCATGTAGATATTTGTCTAAGTCCAAGGGAAAATACCATTGATACTTACATCAAGATCATGTTAAATGTATACAATTCAAGAATGTTGAATGACTTTCCATTTTGTTCAGGTGTTCTTTTAGAGCCTTCTAGAGCTTAGAAGTATTTTAAAGATTTTTGCAAGTGACTTTCATATTTTTTAAATTGACATCCGCTTATTTTATATTTTCATTGCTATTACAAATGTGACCTTTTCTTCTAGTATAGCTTCAACCTGGTTATTGTTTGCAAATATGAAAGTTATCGAATTCTGTATAACTTCATATACTTTATCATCCTAAAATCTTTTATTATTTCAGTAGGGTTTTTTTCCCCTTTGGGGTGTTTGAGGAATATAACCATGTCATATGAAAGTAATGATAGTTTAATCTCCTCCTGTTCAAATTTTTGCCCCTAGTTTCTTTTTCTTATCCAGTTATATAGGCTACTACTTCTATGCTATAGTACAAAGTTAAATAAGAGTTAAATCCTTGTCTTCTGCCTGATTTTGCTGAAGATGCTTCTTGTATTTCTCTTTTCATCATGATGCAAGCTGTCAGGCAGTGGCAAATTGAGTATATTAAGGGAACATTCTTATGTATGCCTTTGACTGTTTCTAACAAGAGTAGATGTCAAATTATATTTCTGTTCTTCAGTTTAGTAAGAGGGTGAATTAAACTGTCTCTGTTTATGCTTAGTTCTTTGTGGAATCTCCATACTACTTTCCATAGCGGCCGTGCTAGCCCACAATTCCAACGGTGTTGTATGAGTGTTCCATCTGTGCTAGCATCTGTTGCTTTGGGACTTTGCAACATGAGCCGTTCTCGCTGGGGTTAGGTACTCTCTCATTGGGGTTAGGTGATATCTCATTGTGGTTTTGATTTGCATTTCCCTGATGATCAGAGAGGATGAGCATTTTTTCAGTGTCTGTTAGCCATGAGTCTATCTTTGTGAGAAAAATTCCTGTTCATGTCTCTTGCCCAATTTGTAATGGGCTTGCTTGATCTTTTCTTGTTGCATAGACACCATCTGATTAGGACACACAGTTCTTCTAATGTCCTGGATTCTGTTTGCTAGTATTTTATTTAGAATTTTTGCAAGGGTGTTCATAATATAACTTCATTTTTGAAATCTTTGTTGTATTATATTATTGCTCACAGTTTTCAGTCTATTTCTATGTTCTAGAATAGTTTAAATAACTTTGAGATTTTCTTTTCTGTGGCATTTGGTGGAAATCTTAAATGAAACCAGCTGGATCTGGTACTTTTTAGAGGCTCTTTAGCAACTTTCTTCGTTCTTTCCTTCCATGGAAATTAGTCCGTTTATATTTTCTCTTTCTTCTGGAGTCAGTTTAAGTAAATTATATCTTTTTAAAAAATTGTTCATCTAGGTTTTCACGTGTATTTATCTTGAGTTTCATATTCTTTTACTTTGCTTAGATTTTATAGTTATTTCCTTATAGCATTTCTTTCTCTGAGTATTTCCTACGTTATATACTCCTGCCCCCTTTTCCTGATTAAGTTAGCTAGTAGATTAACTATTTTACTCCTCCCAAAGGCTTTTAGTTCTATTTATTCTACTACTAGTGAGTTATTCCAACTCACCCATAGCTGCTGTTGTTTTTATTAATTCTGTCCTTCTGCTTCCCCTCAGTTTATTTATTTTTCCTTTTCTAAATTCTAATACCCAGATTTGCTGTGGAATTAGATCCACATTTAAGTGTATTCAGAGTGCCCCACTGGCTCTCTCGACATGGTTTCGCCAGTCATCTGTCAGTTGGCTGAGGTACGTCTTTTAGAAATTTCCCTTAAAAAGCTCATAGGAATAGTCTTCCTGCATATTAAAAATTATTGCCCTATGAAGAAGTGACTAAGACTATACATCCAAAAAAAATGAGGAAAGACAGAATTATAGAGGTGAGGTGATACAGAGGTGGGTCAAGGAATTGGTTGCAGTCAGTTCTTAGAATCGTGTTACCTTTCTTCCTTTGATGGTGTGTACGGAATAGCTCAGCTTTAAACATTTATATTTGTTACCATCTTTGCTTATCTTAAAGAATTACTCTTGTCTGTGCCTGATTTTGCACTTTAAGTGTTGTATTTAAAAGGCACTGACCTCCAAATTATGTAAGTTTCAGGCCCAGAACACCTGGAGCCACTCCCAGATGCTGCAGCGCTCACTGGCCTTTGCAGGAGACAGGCCTGCCTCTCGCCCTCCAGAAGTGCATTATTTTTAGAGCTTTATGCCATCTGCTGCCTCTAGACTCTCCTTTCTCCTCACCGCCATACTTTCTTCTCTGTAGCTCTGAGATGGTTTTTCCCCCTTTAAAAAAAAAATGGCGTTAATCTCCTGGTTTTGCCAGAAATGGAAGATGGTGGCGTTTCTTTTTTTATTTTGTTCCAATTTTTGGGTTATTTCCACAAGAAGGAAGGGAGAATGCTGACTTATCCAATAATGTTCACACCAGAAGTCCACTTATGTCATTTTAAACGTTTTTGTTCTGTTTTAAAAAGAAAACATACACCCATTATAGAAAATTTGGATCCTGAGAAGTTATAAAAAAGAAAATTAAAACCACCATTGCTGTTAAAATCTTTGTGTATTTCTTTCTAATCTTTTTTCCGTGCGTATGTATTTTCCTTCCTTTCAAACACTGGGCTCACTCTAAATCCACATTTTGTGGGTTTATTTTTGCTTTTGTTTCTGTTTCCCCCATAGGAGCATTTTCCTGTGTCACCAAAAGAGAAAAAAAGTTGTAAGGGCTGCATAAAATATTTTACCATTTCCATATTGTTACACATTTGGGTGATTCTATTTTTAAAAAATTATAAATGGTACCATTCAGTATGGCTAATTACAGTCCATAAGCCAAACCCAGCCTGCTGCTACCCGTCTTCGTAAATAAGGTTTTATGAGAACACAGCCATGCCCATTTGTTTAGCATTGTCTGTGACTGGTTTCTTGCTACTGTGGAAGGGTTGAGTGGTCACATGAGAGCCTCTCAACCCTAAAATATACACTACCTGGCCCTTTATAGTTTTACCAGGGCAAAAATGGTTTGGGAAGACTTTAGTAGGGTTGGCATAAAAGCATGAATGCTAAGCCAGCCTGTCCCTCATGGGACCCCGTGTGCTCTGGGGCAATGTGATGAAGCAGGATTTTTGCTACAGAGACCGAGAGGTTGACAGTTAACTGGGAGACCACCCTCAGCATCTCCTGAGGTTTGGCTTCCAAACCAGTACTCCATCTATATCACTCTCACTCTTCTATGTCTTTCTTTGATTTTTTAAAGAAAATAATTTTCAACCTTTCCTCTGAGTTTGGACTGGGTCCACATCAAACTTAATAATAATCTATATTTGTCCGGCACCCCGCAGGTACAAAGAACTTCTTTTGTGTAATCTTCATCAGCTGCAGGGAAATTGTAGCTATTATTCCCACTTTCTAGCTGAGTAAACTGAGGCTCCTAGAAGCTTAATGTGCTGCTGTGGGTCATATGACTAGTCTGCAGGAACCTTAATTTATGAACCTGGGCTTTAGTTTTACTCCAAGACCTCCATACACCTCCACATGAACAAAGTGCGCAGTTGGACTGCCCTGAATTTGCTGGCATGAACGCTCTTTGTCTTAAGGACGGCTTCTTTTGTCCAGAGGGCAAATGTTTATTGGGCTCACGTGATGTTTTGGCCACTCACCTAAGTGTTTTATGCCTAATATGTTGAAACAGACACAGCTGCCTTCCTTGTGAGGGAAGGGCCATGGCCATCCTCAAAGGTGGGGAAGGGGAGGCTCAGAGTGGTCACCTTGCCTGAGCAGAGCACAACTACTTAGAAGTTGTGCTGGATGTGAGCTCTCCCCTGTGTGTCACTGTCACTGGAGTGAGCAGAGGGCCCTGAGCCTTCACCCTGATCTTCCAAGTTGACATCATTGCTTTCAGATAGTACATGCCTGAGTGATGGACACCCATTTATAATCTAATCCGATTTTTTTAGGGCCAACTTTTAAAGGAAATTAGGCATACTAGTAAGGGGAGGTTTTGTAAAATTACCTCTGAACCTTGGTAAGGGAAAGAAAGTATGGGAAGAAGTATTTTTTCCGTATGTACTTACTGTTTATATTTGCAAACTGAGCTTCTGGGGAAAAGATATTATTTAAATTATAATAAAATAGATGAACTCCAACATTGCTTTAAACAAAACAAAACAAAAGAGAGCTGGGCTCATCTCTGTCCCCATCTTTTCTTTTCTAACTCCATCTTCCAAGCTGGGAAGCCTTGCACCCTAAATGTGCCTGTGGTTCAAAGTCATTATCAACCCTGGAGTCTCATTCCAAAAGCACAGAGCATAAACAGCTCCCCAGTCCAATAGGACACTAATATTTAATTAAGTATCTTTCAAAACTTCCAAGCAACCAAAGTCTATATTATACAATGTTTCCTCTTTATTTGCCATATTCTGACCCCCCTCCTGCGCCACCGTCGCACAATGGACCCCAAGAGAAATACCGTCTGGACCCTTGCCCATTAGCAAACTCGATATTTTCTTTTAAGTTCTTTTTCAGTTCAGGAAGAAGAGTGGCTTTATAAACCATTACCAAATCAAAGCCCCATCAGAAGAGGACAGAAGCCTCCATACATTGGGGTGAATTATTTTCGGCTCTTGATTTTATGCCAGTGCTAGTGAAATTTCACAGCTGGTTATGAAAAATCCTGGGGTCAGGGTTATGTGCTATTTATGTCACAAAAAGCAGAAGAAATAAAATGCCCTAAAATATGAAAACATTTTGTAAATCGACATGTTTTTGGCATCTGTTTCTCTTTCAGGGCCTAAGAGGTGATTTATGCGCTCTGATGAGGTGCTGGGAGAAAAGGCCTCCACTGACTCCCAGCTTAATGGTCCACACACCTTCCAAAGTATTGATACAGCTGACCTGGCTCAGGCCCAGTAAGGGGTGAGGAGGGAAGCTGAGGAAACGTGTACAATTTATTGCTTTTCGGAAAGCAAGGAGAAGTGGTGCAAGTGACCTAAGTCACCGTTTCCTCGAAAGGTAGAAATTGCTAACAATTCATGTAGACAACTGTCAATAGCAACCCACCCTGTTTTTCTCACCATAAATTTGAATGGGTTATTTTGGAGAATGCTGAAATGGAACACCCCCTTCCTGATGCTTGGGGCACATCTAGCCCTGGCCTCAAATGCAAAAGTCCCAGTCTCTGAAGCCCGCCTCTCCGAGGCAGAGGAGTAGACTGGACTGTCTTATGATGATGAGCTGACTGTCCCCAGTACCCATCCTCTGCCCCTGGCACCCCCCAGCAACACCACTTCACACTGAGATAGGACACTGAAAGTAGAACTTCCCTTTGTTAGAAGCATGGCGTAGGAAAGAATGAAAACACTTCATTCCTGTGCTCAGGGCATCTGATAACCTGACAAGTCAAACAGGACAAGCTCCAATTCTGCCGCGTCATGAGAACCACAGACTGCAGATGCTGTAAAGGATTAAGATGAGGATCAATATTTTTATCTTTGTAATAGGAAAGCATTTGGATTTAGAAACATACCATATGGACTACAGGAGAGAAAGTCTAAAGCTTAATGCCAGATACAAACCTTATTTCTCATCCCCTTATCCCCAGGAGCTCCCCCAAGAATTCTGTCCTTTTCTGTTTTTAGTTTCTCTGGGAGTTTTCACTTCAGGGAAAAGGACAGGCATCTCAGAGGGACCGATTAGAACTTCTGGGTTTGGACATATTCAGGACAGCCGCCTCCTGTTTCTACTCTGAAGGGACAGTAAACCACCAGCTCAGGTGTGGGTCTGCCTGCCAGAAGAAGTTTCTCCCTTAGAAGAAGAGATGGGTTATAGCTAAATACCATCCTTTGGTTTCTTTTCTTTTCTTCTTCTTTTTTTTGAGACAGAGTCTTACTCTGTTGCCCTAGCTAGAGCACTGAGGCATCATTTTAGCTCACAGCAACCTCAAACCCCTGGGATCAAGCAATCCTCCTGCTGCAGCCTCCCAAGTAGCTAAGACTACAGGTGCCCACATGGCACCTGGCTAATTTTTCTATATTTAGTAGAGACAGGGGTCTTGCTCTTGCTTAGGTTGGTATTAAACTCTTGAGCTCAAGCAACCCTGCTGCCTTAGCCACCCAGAGTGCTAGGATTACAGGCATGAGCCAGCATGCCCAGTCCATCTTTTGGTGTCTTAAGTTACAGATTAGTTTGGAACATGACTAGGTCTACATGAATCTGAGATATTCTTTGATCGAGTGGAGCTTAGATAATTCAGTGATGTGTAATTGTATATAAATTACCTGACCTAGAACTTTTGCATCCTAATACTACCTTACAATATAACAAAATAAGTTTTTCATATTAAAGGTTGATTAGGGACAATAGAAAACTTCGGGGATAAATTATTATATGACTTAGGATTAGAATCAGTGACATGAATAGAAGACTCAAAATACTCTTGGTCAAAAGTCCCAAAGGTGGGTCTCTTCTTTCACTTGGAAGAATTCTGTGTAATCTCAGCCAGGATCCTAAGTTCCTCAGTCTTTTTTGTTCTATCACTCTCAGCATATACCATGCTGCCAGGTTGCCTCAGGGCCCTAGATGGATGCTGGAGCTCCTGTCAATAGAACCACGTTCCAGGTAGCAAAATGAAGAAAGAGGAGAACAACAAACAGCACACAACTTCCTATTCCTTTCTTAAGGGTCTTTCCCCAGAAACTCACCTCACAACTTCCACTGATATCTCCTTGGACTATAAGACAAGGTGGAAATGGTAATCATTTAACCAGGCGCATTGATGTACGGACTAAAACTGGGTTCTATCCTTAGGAAGAAGGAGAGAATGAAAATGGGGAACTGACCTCTGAATCTCTGCCACTAGCAATATTAACAGAAGAAAAATGCTATGGCCTGGCCCCCTCATCCTTTCCATGTGTGTTGGTAGCAGCTGAAAATGGCAGAACCTACTTTGGGAACACTTGCTAGAAGCTTTGTGCCTTGAGCAGGACAACAAACTAATTACCATCCAGTGAGAGGGACACACATGAGCAGTGGGTGTACTTCACACTCCTCCAACCAAGACACGAGAACGCCAGCACTGCCTTTGCCGTCTAACCCCCAAGGAGTATTTTGCAATAGAAAGGATGTTATGCAGGTTCTAAAGTTGTTACCCCTCAAATGAAATCTTTCTGTGCTGACAATGCAATTATACAATTCAAATATTTTTCAAAATGCTGTGTTACTAAGGAAAAGAAAAAGGGAGTATGACTGTGTGTCTGAAAGTATATACGTAATGAAATAATCTGTATGTATATGTAACTAATACATAAATACAGTAGAACCTCTGTAAGTTGACCACCCAATGGACTGTAACAAACCGATGAGCATACGGAGGTGGTCAACGTAAGGAACCAGGGCTACTGTACTGATGTATACATGTGGTGCACATCAAGTCTATAAAAATTAGCTCAGCTTTGAGGAGGTGGTCAAGGTAGGGAGGTGGTCAGCTATGGAGGGTCTAGTGATGTATTTTAACAAACTCATTTTGTAGTGATTACTATTCTGCTGCTTCGTGCAAGGAGTCTCGTCTCCAGAGATGTTTAATCTGAAGACAGCCTTTTCCTGGGGCTGAGCTAGCCTCACTGTATATGGGTCCTCAGCCACTGCAGTCTCTGTTGCAATTGTTTTATTTCTGTTTAATTAACATAAGACTGTCAGCCATTGGATATAACCAATGGGCTATAAAGATTTCTCATAATGTGTTTTCGATATCATAACAATTAATGGTTTTGATGCCCTGAATTAGGATACTGCTTTGGGATCATCAATTTAATATAGTTGGCAGATAGAATGCCAATGGGATTTACAAAGTGAGTAATTAAACCTGTTTAGTTAAAATCACTTATGAAGGAAACGCAATTCTTTACAAGGGGAGGGTGGGGCGAGGGGATTCTCATAATGATTTAGGTGCTTGTCCTAACTGGCGTGGCATGAAGCCAACAAGGGCTAGGGATAGCAATCTAATATTCACTTGGAGTTAGTGATTAATTTTTAACAAATAGAAATGCTCCTGTTGGATTACATTGCTTAAAACGATATTAAGTTTCTAATCAGAGAAAGTCCATGGGAATAATCTACATAGTATCGTAATTTATCATGCTTTAAGAGAACAATTCATTCTTCTTGAGAAAGCTGATTATTTCTTACCTAATTAAGTGCTAACATTTTAGGGTCCATTGCAAGTCCAAACCCACAAAACCTTCCTGCTGTGTACAAGTGCCTGAGATGTATTTTAGAATATTTTACATTTTTTCACCCCAGTTGTGCTTGGATGTCGATAATGTCTTGCTGATAGTAGCTGGGGAACAGTGCTTTATTGTTTCTCTGTTTGGTTTTTAATAAGAATCCTATGGCTCCCTCCCCTAATTCTCCTCTCCCTTCCTCCCACCCTCCTTCCCAGCTTCCTCCCTCTGGCCCCTCTTCTCTCTTCCCTCCCTCCTTCCTTGCCACCTTACTCCACTCCCATGCTCACCTCCAGCCTAGGTCTCCCCCCTGATTTCTAGACAACGCAGTGTTCATCCTAACTGCTCTCTCTGCCGCTGGTTTCTGCCTTTTGCATGAAAAGGCAGCAAGCAAGGATTTGGCCATCTAATCACCAAGCTCAAGAACACACCTTAGTACTGAATTAATAACAGATCAATTCTAAAAGCTATAACTTGTTGTTGATCAGAGGAGTGCTAACTTACTTGATCCCTCCTTATTTCCAAACACAAAGCCTTCACTCTGGTCTAATCAGTGCAACTCCTGTCTCCAGAGTTGCTGTCCTCCCATGGCAGGCCTAACACTATCTTTTCTGCCAACAGTGCCTCTTTCTAAGTTTGATCCTTCCTTCAAGGCCTAGGAGAAAGCCTCTCCCTTTTTGTTCTATTTAAGAAGCAGTGCTCTCTCCAACACTTGAGTTTCTGAAGCACATCTTATCCCTACCACATCTTTGCTGTGTCACATAGCATACCGTGGACTATATCTTCCATGCATTTATTTTCTAAACAATTTGAAGATCATGTTTATAGACATCTTAGTTCTTACAAATTTGTGGTTTAAAAGCACATAAAATAAAATTGACTATCTTAGCCATTTTTAAGTGTGTAGTGCAGTGTTAAGAAGCATGCATGCACAGCTTCCAAAATTGAAAGTATGGACTGAAAGTTGCCCAGAAACTGTAGCTAAATGTACCTTTATTTACAAAATATTCACTACAAGGTATTACAAACAAGTGGCCAACAAATAGAGAATATTTTGTAAATATTTTGTAAAATTTTGTAATTCTATTTTTAATTTTTGAGGAACTACCATACACTTTTCCATAGCAGCTACACCCTCTTATGTTCGTGCCAACAGTGCACCAGGGTCACAATTTCTCCACATTCTCACCAACACTCGTTATTTTCTGGGTTTTTTTGATAATAACCATCCTATTGGGTGCGAGGTGGTATCTCATTGTGATTTTGATTTGCAGTTCCCTGATCATTTTCTTGCTTTTGTTTTCATTGAGACAGAGTCTCACTTTGTCACCCTCTGTAGAGTAGTGTGGTATTATAGCTCACAGCAACCTCAAACTCTTGGGCCCACGCGATTCTCTTGTCTCAGCCGCCCAAGTAGGTGGAACTACAGGTTCCCACCACAATGCCCAGCTAGTTTTGTTGTTGTTTGTTTGTTTAGCAGGCCAGGACTGGGTTCGAACCCACCAGCCTGGTGCATGTGGCTGGCGCCCTACCCACTGAGCTACAAGCATCCCTTCCCTGATAATTTTTAATGTTGAGCATCTTTTCATGCACTTACTGGCCATTCAGATATGTTCTTTGAAGAAATGTCTCTTGAAGTCTATGCCCATTTTAAAATTGGATATATTCAGTGCTAGTGATTAGAGATAGAGATAGAAATACACATTCTGGATATTGATCCCTTCTCAGATGTATGGTTTACAAATATGTTTTCCCATTGAAGGTTGTCTTTTCACTCTATTGATTATTCCTTTGTTGGGAGTTTTTAAGTTTCATCCAACCCCATTGATCTATTTTTGCTTTTATTACCTGTGCTTTTGGTGTAATATCCAGGAGATCTTTGCCAAATATAATGTTGTGAAACTTTTCTCCTGAGGTTTCTTCTAAGAGTTGTATAGTCTCAAGTCTTATGTTAGGACTTGAATTCATTTTTATTTAATCTATGTTTCTGGTGTCATGTAAGAGTCTAACTTCATTCTTTGCATGTAGAAATCCAGTTTTCCTAGCACCATTTGTAGAAGAGACTGTCCTTTCCCCATTGTGTAGCATTGGCACCCCATGGAAGGTCAGAAATGTGAGAGTTTATTCTTGGGCTCTCTACTCTGGTTCGTTGTTCTCTGTCTGACTTTGTGTCAGTACCATACTGTTTTGATAACGGTAGCTTTGTAATATGCTTTGAAGTCAAAGAAGTGTGAGGCTTCTGGCTTTGTTTTTCTTTCTTAAGATTTTTTTTTCTTTTTTTATTGAATGTTAACTATGTACATTGATACTCTTCTGGGGTACAGTGTGGGGTTTTCACATGCATTCTGAAATACTTCCATCAAACTGGTCAACACAGCCTTCATGTCATTTTCTCAGTTATTGCT
>CAUYTI010101783.1:0-61614 GCA_963575145.1 Galago senegalensis | reverse complement strand
CACACTGTAAATCTGACCATATTAGCAATCTGACCACACTAAAGTTGTGACCATACAGCAGATCTGATCACACTGTAATTCTAACCATATTAGAGATACCGTGTTTCCCTGAAAGTAAGACCTACCCCCAAAATAAGCCCTCCCAGGATTTCTATGCGTTTGTTAAATATACTCCCTACCCCGATAATAAGACATTGTGATGGGCATGGCTATGCAGCATATCTTCATGTGGAGAGCAAGACATCCCCTGAAAATAAGCCCTAGTGTGTCTTCTTAAAAAAAACTAAATATAAGACAGTGTCTTATTTTCGGGGAAACGCAGTATATATCCTTTCAGACTTTCTCTAGCATATCACACATTTACACAAGTATATTTTTATAAAACAATATCATAACAATTATTTTAAAACCTGGTGGTTGCAGGCTTTTTTACTCAACAAGATATCATGCACAACTTTAGCACGTAACATCATTATGACTTCAGCATGAACTATTTAAGAAATTCTCTACTGCTGAATATGTAAATTGTTTCCATATTTCTGACAATACTGGCAGCATTTTATGAGAATTCTTGGCCATATATCTTTGGGTACCTGCTTGATTATTTCATCAGCATGAATGCCAACAAGCATCTGATTATTTCATTCATTGTGAAGAGTCCTTTGACAGCTCCCCCATTTTTTTAGGATAAGTCTCAGAAGACTTAGCTTAGCCCACTCTTAGTCTTATCTCCCTCCCTCACCTCCCCCTGTACATCACTGGCATCTTCTGCTATTTTTGCTCTTCCGTGCCTTTTCTCTGCTTCACTAATCCTTTCTCTTCCTTCTCCACTTAGAAATTCAGCTCAAATATCACCTTCTTCTAGAAGTCTTCCATCATCCTGATCCTCCACCAATACAGCTCAAATTATGCTACTGCCATTACTACTAGTAGTAATAATAATAAACACATACATTTAACACTTTTGTGACAGGAAACTTTCTAGGCAGGTTGTGTAGAAATGTCATTGTATCCTTTCAGCAGATCTATGAAGTAGCTACTGATACCCCAATTTTACTGATAAACTGATTTAGATGCTCAGACGTTTATTAGGATTTAGGAATGCATGAGCACTTCTACAAAAGTTTTAAATAAAATAAATATACCATGTTTCCCCCCAAATAAGACCTCCACCAAAAATAAGTCCTAGCAGGATTTCTGTGCATTTGTTAAATATAAGCCCTACCCCGATAATAAGACCTAGTGATGGGCCATGCATTTCAGCCTGAAAATAAGCCCTAGTGTGTCTTCTTGAGAAAAAAATAAATATAAGACAGTGTCTTATTTTTCAGGGAAACATGGTACATGCATGTGACCAGCTCTTAAGTATAAATTTCGCCACCTATTTGATGAATAAATTCTTTCTCAAAAACACTAAATATCTAACAAATACAGTCAGTGTAATCTAATTCTTCAAACCCTCAGTGAATCCCAAACAATAAAAAAAAAAAAAGATGCTGCAAAAAAATAAAACACTTAAAACTGACGTCATTAGCTACAAGAAAACACTATATGGTACGATTAAAGGGAACTATGCAATTTAAGGTGAAGCTATTTGAATGAACACTTAGAAATGAAGGTGAATTATGAGTATTCTAGATTAAAACTCAGTCCCAGAAGCTGGTAAACACTTTAATTGCCTTTACACTTCAGTAAGAATTGTGGAAAATCCAACCTTTAGACACCATTTTAGTTTAAGTATCACACCATTTTGTCAGGTAGTTAGCACCCTATAATCAAAATCAAAGTTATGCCTTTATTTTCCCCAGGTAGTCAAAAGGGAAATTGGAATTCCCACCTATAAGAAAACAAAACAAAAATCAACAGCACATTATAGTTGTTAAGCATTTATATACGCACATTACATTTTTAAAGCTTTCAACAAGTAATTAGTTGAACCTAGAATTAGATCTGTTTTTATTGTCAGAATGAGGAAGTAAACCTACTACTGAATAAGTTATTCAACTATTAAACCTTGACCCCCTCAAAATATTGTTAATTGTTTGAACTGCAGTAAAATTAAAACAACTTTCTCCCCCCTTTCTAATCAGCTAAAACACTGCCTGCCTGACTTTCACTCACTCACTCAGTTTCTAACAAAGGTGTAAAATAGTAAACACTGAACAAAGGGGGTTGAGAACCTCGTCCAACAGCGCCTTGGAAATTGTGGTGCTCTGTGCCAGGTGGTGTGAGCAGACAAGACAGACACAACATACCTCCCTGGAGCCTCAGATTTCTCTAACAAAGTGAGAAAATAAGCATTATATTATTGTAAAACAAGCATAGTTATGTTTTGGAGTAAAACAAATTACATAAATTTATTAAATAAGCTGTCATCCACTTAAATACGTTCTTTTCTGCTCTGTAATTATATACGTTTTGAATTTTTCACCATATTAGTCCATAGCCTCTTGGAAAAAAATAAGCTTTTGAAAAGCCAGAAGATGGGAAAAATCATTTGGAGACAATAAACTCTTTTTTGCTCACCTGAATTTGTGGATAATTCATTTCTGCTCTACATGTGTATACAGGTCCAAAGATTTCCTTGTCCTAAAATGTGTTATTAATTTCTCTCTCTTTCAACACTCGCAATACTTCCAAACATTTTCTACAAAAGAATCCTAGTAGCCAGAGTGAGTAAAAATTTGTCTACCCTTTTTTCATTCCAAAATCATGGTCTAGATTCCAGAGACTTTAGTCATGGTCTAGAATCTAGAACAGTTCTCGACCTATGGGTCGCGACCCACAGGAACTGTATTAAATGGTCGCAGCATTAGGAAGGTTGAGAACCACTGGTCTAGAAGAATTGAGAGAGGATACCCGGAAGCAGTAAGGTCTAAAAGAACAGAGGTCATCTCAAGGAGACCCCAAGGCTACAACTATGAGGTCCTCCCCATGGTGACTCAACTCTTAGGAGCTTATAAAAATTTAACTTCCTGGGACCTGGAGGCTGACACTTGCGTCCACTTCTGGGAAAGCCTGAGGTTCTGTAAAAGCCAGAGCCCACTTCTCCAGCTTGATTCAAACTGACCAGTGAGAAAGGAACCCATGGGCTGGGACTTTTTGACTAGGGATTAAAAAGGAGAAGACTGAGCCAGTTGGGGAGCATGACCATTTTGAATTCTTCCGTGCCATCGCTCAGCTGGCTCTTTTATTCACCTTTATATCCCTAACATGTCTAGCCTAGGGCATTCCACTCTACTGTTGTATAGTAGTAAGATTTCCAACCAACATCATCTTATCAAAAATCACATGATTTTAGTGTATTTGGTTAGAAAAGGGAAAGTTAGAGAGATTTATAATAGCAAAGGTTCCTTTTCCTCTATGAATTTCATTAATAAAAGTAGAATTTTATTAAGCATTGTGCTAAGGTACAAATAATAAATCAATTTATACAAAAACACCTCTAACCATCTCCAGAACTCACCAAATGTTTTTAAATAAATTCCAGTGATAATCCTTGAATTACAGAGTTTGAGTCTGAAGGTATCTAGTTTAGCCATCTCAAAGAACGGATGTGGAAAGAGACCTGGAGTATTAAGTATTCAAGGTCAGAACTCAAGGTATAAGCCAAGCTTCTGACCTGCCCTCCTCGGTGTTGTCTGTTCTGCCCCCTTAGGGTGAGAAGGTGCTGAGGGAGAAGCTGGCAAGACGAAGGCACAAAACAACTCACCTCCAAATTGACAAAAGGCCATTGATCTACTTAAATATAAAAATCCAGGCTCTGACTTTTATGATCTGTTTATTAAAGGAAGATTTTTCTTAATCCCACTAAAAGAGGATATTTCCCAAGCAGAAAAGAAAGCTGAGTCTCGCTTTACGTCGCAGAGCTCAATTTGAGCTCTTTTATAGTCCACAACCAGATGTGCATTTAGAGAAACCATCTGTTCCAATCAGGATACAAAACAAACCACATAAAAAAGAACTCTCACCCCAAGCCCATCTCTGAATGGGAAAGGAAATAATCCGGTGAAACATAAAACAGAAGTTGAAGAGATAGATAGGTAATTAGATGGATCACACAGCAGAAATTGCGGTAGATGTAGGTGTCTGATGGGGCTTGGCAGATGGAGCAGGTGTTATGACTGTGGTTCCCTGTGTTTCAATCAGAAGACACTCAGTCACCATGGCTTTGGGGAGGATCTGACACTTCCAATGCTTTGCCCATGGCCATGTTCACTCTACAAACACCTACTTCAGTGTCATTATTTTCTACCCTTACGAATTCACATTCTAGCTCTCTCTTCCTTCCTATTACTGCTTTGAAGGTCCATAGCCTTTATTTAAGTAAAAATTCACCTTGCTTTCAGCTATATTCATTCAGGCAAATAAACACCAGAAGTGCTGCATTTGGTACATCTTCAAAAACTGCTTCTGGAAGCAGTGCACCACACCAGCACTCTGCTTAGAGTTTTAAGATGGATTCACCTATTTCATGGTTGCTTTTATGCTGATTGACCGGCAAGCATTTCAAATCCCCCACATGGGAAGCCATCTTGGTGGCTGATGAATGCAATCTAGCTATGAACCCAAATCCAAGAGTGTAGACCAAGTTTAGGTTTCTACTCAACATCCTATTCCCACAAATATATGTGTTATCAA
This sequence comes from Galago senegalensis, assembly GCA_963575145.1. NCBI lineage: Eukaryota > Metazoa > Chordata > Mammalia > Primates > Galagidae > Galago > Galago senegalensis. The sequence goes on along the minus strand of CAUYTI010101783.1, from coordinate 56,973 downwards.
CAGCCTTGAATCAGAAATATTGATGTCAGCAATTTGATGACTGCTGGAGAATTTTAAGAACTCAATCCTCCTGTTTTGACTGAGGGCAAGCAACCACCCAAGCATTCTTTCCATCAACATTTACCAAGCCCTCATTCCACTCCATGCCAGATACTTTGCTAAATGCTGAAGATACCAAAATGACTCATAGCTCTTTCCATAGTTCTCCAGAACTCTGAGTTCTCCAGAACTCATCCGCTGGTGCAGGGGTTGGTGTGACAGATACACTCCTATAATTCCACCTTCTGGCACTCATACCCTTGTACAAATCTCCTCCCCTTGAGTTCAAGCAGGATATGTGACTTGCTCCTAATCAATACAATATGGCAAAGGCAGTAGGATGGCCCTCTCTGTGTTTGGTTACATTGTATAACAATAGTGGTCCCCAACTTTTTTGGCACTGGGTACAGTTTCTATGGAAGACAAGTTCTCCATGAACTAGGAGGAGGGCGTGGTTTCAGAATGATTCAAGTGCATTATGTCTCCACCTCAGATCATCAGGCATTAGATTCTCAGAAGGAGCACAAAACCTAGTTTCTCACATGCACAGGTTACAGTAGAGTTCCCACTCCTATGAGAATCTAATGCCACCACCAATCTGACAGGCAGTGGGACTCAGGCGGTGATGAGAGTGATGGGGACCAGAGTTAAATACAGATGAAGCTTCATTTGCTCACCTCCTGGTTCTTAACAGGCCACAAACTGGGACCAGCATGTAGCATGGAGACCACAGTTGTATGAGATTCTCCTTGTTGGCTTCATGAAGTCAGATACCACATGGAGGAAGCCCACAAGGGCTGCCAACAACCTCCAACTGACGGACAGCAAAAATTCAAGTCCTTCTGCCAACAATCTGAATGATCATGGACACAGATTCTTCCCCAGTCAATGTCCCAAATGAAAACAAAGCCGGGCCAGCATCTTCAGTAGAGCCTTGTAATACTCTGAGCATAGAACCCAGCTAAGCTATGCCTGACCTCAGAAACTGTGACATAATAAATATATGCCATTTACAGCTGATGAGTTTGTGATCATTTCGGGTATGCAGCAATAGAAAACCAGCACAGTCTGCAAACTACAGCCTAAGGGCCAAATTCGGCCTGCTGCCTGTCATTACAGGGCCTATAAGCAAAATGAGAAGGACACAAAGAAAGGGGATTCCAGGGGGATGGGTGGGAATCCTGGCCTGAACAAGGAAATCTAGAAGGCCCATAAGAACATTCACCACTCAATAGCATTTGATTGAAAAGGGAAAATAATGTGGGTATGAAGTAACCTAGGTAATAGGTGAACAATAGAAGAGGCCAGTAATTAACAACCAACAGAGAAGGGCAATACTGCCTGAAGGGGCAGAGAGGCCAATGAAAGAGTTGCAACCATTCAAACAAAGAGAAAGAGGGTCCGGATGCCTCTGCAGGCTTTGCGTCTCCGTCTCTCTCACCTCTTACTCATCCTCCAGGAGAGGGACCCACTTCCAACTCTCTATGGAAGTGCTCTAAACTTTCCCTTTGTTCTTAAATACAACTTCTCTTTGCTACACTGAAACATGTGCAGGTTCCTCTGGCTTCCTACTCTGCCTGTGCTGCTCCAGTTCTATTTTCAGTTTCACTCATTTTTGTTTTTCATTCCCACCGTGCCTCGGTTGAACTTTCTAGCTCAGCTGAGTAATCAAACCAGGTCAACCAACTAGCTTCAAAAAACTGGGACCTCTGACCCCCAACACTAAGAGCGATTTTTACATTTTTAACTGGCTAAAATAAAGAAAAAAATTGAAAGACTATTTTGTGACACATGAAAATTATATGAAACTCAAATTTCAGTGTCCATAAAGTTATATTTAAAAACCAGGGACAGACTAGGCACAGTGGCTGTACACCTGTAATCTTAGCACTTTGGGAGGCCAAGGAGGGAGGATGGCTTCAGCCCAGGAGCTCAAAACCAGCCTGAGTAACAGAACAAGACCCCACTTCTCTAAAAAGTTACAAAATTATCAATGTAGTGGCACGTACCTGTAGTCCCAGCTATTGGAAGACTATTTTTTTTTATTTTTTATTCTATTTCATTTTAATTTCTTTTTATTTTTTACTATAGGAAGATTACTGTAAATTATGATGATGCAAAAAAAAAATTCATCTGTTTGTATGTTATCTATAGCTGTTTCTGCACCCAAACTGTGAACTGAGCAGGCATGACAGAGACCACATGACGATATTTACTATCTGGCCCTTTTCAGGAGAAAAAAAAACATTCTGGGCTCTGTCCTAGTGGAAGGGGCAGGCATACAAACAGATAAATTATAATATTACAGGTCTGCCTGGGAAGCACTCAGAAGGGCCGTACTGAGTAGGACCTTTCCAGATAGAAAGAGGAGGGAGGATTTCACAGAGAGTGATGGAAAGAGGAGGAATTGTGGAGATAGGAAAGGTCTCAGAGACCAGAAAGCGGTTAAAATGCCCCAAAAGCCTGTTGAATGATAATTCAACAACTCCATGGGTTTCCAAAGCCCCACATGAGTTGTGTCGATCAGACATCAAGCTCTGGGTAAATTGTTGCACGATTTAATCCACATTTCTCAACTATTTCTGTGGTGCTCCTCGTATTCTCGGCCAGACCTTGTCACATGGGCTGCGCCTGTCTAAATGAGTTTGATGGTGCTGCTGCAGCCCACATCCGAATGCCATAAAATCCACGGATGATTTCTTTCCAAACTGGAAAGCATTAATATTGTACTGCTGGTTTGGGTTGGTTTTCTTTTCTTTTCTTTTTTTTTTTTTTTTAGAGGAGGGTGAGTAGGGGACTTCCCTCTGGCTAAGTTACTACAGCTCATACTCTGCTACTGAGTCACTTAAAAAGCTTAGTTTCACCTCATTTTCTCACATGCTTTGCTCTGTCTTCTCCCATCCTCAAGTCAATTCAATTGCAGGTGCTACTGTAGTTTGCAAAAAAGACACAAAATCAGAATGGCACCTGGGAAAGATCAGCTAGCTGCCTCCAGGAGACTTCACAAGGTGAATGTGTTGGGGTCTAGCCATCAGCCCCTCAGGTCTACAGTTTCCTCCTATTAACGTGTCGTGTCTGTATAATCATAACTGTAATAAAAACGTTTTCATCGTGATCTTATCATTGTTAACTATAATAGTTCAATATTATCATCATGCTACTCTCAGATTTTGTCAGGGGCTGTGGCATTATGTACCTCTAGACCAAATGACTTCACACCATCATTGTATATTCTGCAACTATATCTTGTGATGTAACTGGGGTGTGTGAGCACCTCTCCTTTTTGTTAACTGTCCTCCACACTGCCCGCTTGTAAATTACTCAGAGCTTAAAGACAGCAGAGGTCTTTAAACTGTGTGTAAAATAACAATCTGTAGGCAGAGAGTGAGAGTCAAGCATTCTTTCATTTCTTAAGTTACATGAATTTAGTGGACTTAGTGGCTGCATTCTCCTTTGGGTGCTCAGAAGCTGTTTGTCCTTCTGTTTGTCCATTGCATCCCAGGTAGCTGATTTTAACATAAGTTATAAGTTACCACTCTGCTCTTGAAATATTCAGGATCAATAGAGTAAGTCTGTACATGTATGTTTACAGATCAAATTTATCTACATCACGTATTACAAGAATTTCTAATTTCTAATTGAATAACGATTAGTTAACCATTAGTTAAGGTCTTCTGTAACTTAGACCTGAGTTAGAGGAATTTGGCAAACTGATGAAACCGATCAATGAGTCCATCCTGCTGAAGCTCTATGACATTTCCAGAAGCTTGGCAGCTACATCCAGAAGAAACCCACAGCCAGATATCACGGCTGTCCAGTTGCCAGAGTGTGCTCAGATGGTAAACCTGCCCCTTCTGTCTCCCTCCCCAGCTCTGCTGAATTGTCCAGTCTTAGGAGACAGGAACTAACAAGATGTTACTAATTAGTTGAAAAATACGGGAAGCAGGAAATTCTGTTCAAGCAAATATAGAAATAGTGACCAACTATTTCTGGTTTGCTTGGGACTGGGGTAGAGGGAGGGAGGTTCCTGAAACACCAGACTTAGTGCAATGCAAAAAAGAGACAGGCAAACTGGCATAAACTGGCCACCCTATACATTATATTAATTGTGGTTAAAATTTAAAAAAAAATCCATAGCTCTGCTGAATAGAAAAAGGAAGGTAATTTTCTAGAAAAAAAGTAAAAAGAGAAAGGCACCTTACATGCTCCTTGGTGGCTCCAATGATTGAAAAGATTTATCAATGAATATCACTTACTGTTGCCTGTTTCTTCTGTATTTTCCAATCCTTCCTCTCCCCTAAATTTTCTTCCTAAGCCCATATCTTTCCCATGTTAAAATCCAACTCTCCCTTACCAGTCGTGCCTGTAATTTAAAATGCTTCAGCACAGAAAGTATCTCAGATGTGTGTTTCAGCTAAGTTGCACTCTAGGGCCATGCTAACAGGTGTCTGCACTCCAAGCACTTCTGTCATCTGTGTCTTAATGTCTTAGTCTTCTTGTGCAGCCCTAAAAAAATACCTTAAACTAGATAATTTATAAACAGTAGAAAATCATTTCTCACAGCTCTGGATGCTGGGAAGTTTAAGGTCAAGGCATCAACAAAGGACTGCCCTTCCTTCAAAGGTGGCTCCTCACTGTTGAGTCCTTATGCGTTGAAAAGAGGGGAGAGGGAGTAGCTAGCTCCCTTCAATCTCTTTTTAAGGACACCAGTCCCTTTAATGAGGGTGACTCCATCATGATATAATCACCTTTTAAAGACCTTCCCCACCTCATAATACCATCACGTTGAGGTGTGAGTGCCAACACATGAATTTTCAAGGGACATATACATTCAAACTGTAGCACTCACTTAACACCAGAAGCTTTGACAATTAACATAATGAAGGTCAGAAGTGAGCTTTGTTTGGTAAAATTAGTGGTCTGTTAATTGGCATCATGAATATTTGACTCTCTTTGGTAAAATGTATGGTATCCAAGAAGACACACAGCAGGAGGTGAGTGGCTGGCCAGTGAGGAAGCTTCATGTGTATTTACAGCCACTCCCCCCTGCTCTCATCACCACCTGAGCTCCACATCCTGTCAGACCAGCACAGCATTAGATGCCCATAGGACAGGGAATCCTACTGCAAACTGTGCATTTAAGAGACGTAGGTTGCACACCCTTATGAGAATCTAAGCCCTGATGATCTGAGGTGGAGCTGAGGAGCTGGTGCCAGTGCTGGACAGAGGCTGCAAACACAGATTATCATTAGCAGACAGGTTTGACTGCACAGAGACCATAATAAATTAATTGCTGGTAGACTCTTATCAAAACCATACTTCACCCCCAGCCATGGAAAAATTTCTTCTGTGAAACTCATCCCTGTGCCAAAAAGGTGGGGACTGCTGCTGTAGATGATGATACCACCTTACTGCTTCCTCACATTGGGCGGTACATGGTGCCCGTGGTCTTCGTAAGCACATAGCTGCATCACTCCAATCTCTGCCTGCATCTTCTCTCTTGATTCTCACTGTGTGATGTGGCCTTTTTGTAAGGACACCGGTCATTGGGTTTACAACTCTAACCCAGTATGGCCTCATCTTACCCAATTACATCTGCAAAGACCCTATTTCTAAATAAGGTCAAATTCTAAGTGTTCTAAGTAGATGTGATTTTGTGTCTTTTTTGCAAACTTCAGTAGCATCTGCATTTGAACTGACTTGAGGATGGGAGAAGACAGAGCAAAGCATGTGAGAAAATGAGGTGAAAGTCACTTTTTAAGTGACTCAGTAGCAGAGGATGAGCTGCAGTAACTCAACCAGAGTAGTCCCCTACCCAACTTATATTTTTAACAGATAAAGATAAACAACACATATGTTACAGATAAATAATATAATTCTAGACAATGTTAAGTGCTCCAAAGGAAAAACAGTAGGGTATCGGATGGGATAACCTTAAAAAGAAGTATCAAGAAAAATATCACTTAGGATATTAAATTTTATGTCCTAAACTACAGAGGGTTGTTGTGAAGATAAAATGAAATAAATGCATGTAAAATGCTCCATTATTTTACTGTATTTGCAAATATTGGAAATAGTCTACAAATATTTATTATTGCTATTGCAGGGAATATCCACTAGAGGGAACTACCACTCATTTTGTACTCACTGGAGCCAGGCACTTGGCACCTGCAATTTTCATCTTATTCTCCCAACAAAAACAACCTTGAAGAAGAGGTATTGTTGGCTCCATTTTACAAGACTAAGACTGAGAAAGCAACTGGCCCCGGGTCACACAGCTTGTGAGTGGTGGAGACACCCAGGTCTCTCTGACATCAAACTCATGTTTTTTAGTTGAACCAGGAGGCCACTTTGTTCTTGGGGACCTCCCTCAAAGACAAAGTGAGAAGAGCTCAGCAGCTGAAGATCAAAAAGTAGGAGGAGGGGAAAAAGATCCATATGAGGTTCATGGTTCTCAACATGGAGTCAAGAACACTGGCGAGCCGCAGAATGGGTGAGCGCGTCACATCAAGGGGAAATGCTTCAGAGCTCTCTTCAGGGACTATCTGGCTTTTCCACTCCATCCTGGGGCTTCCAGCCTCTGAGATCCCCGTGAAATCAAATCTCAAAGTGACAACTCCTAGCAGTGAAAGAGAACTAACAGAAACACTACCTCAAGACCCCCTGAGGGCAGAGGGAGGTAGAAAAATTCACTCTGTGAAGCCCACAGAAGATTTTTTTTTTATTTTGGATAAACACCATTCTGGTTCCTCCTGCTTGTCATCCCAAAGACTCTGCCCAAATCAGCACATAGAGGATCCCACAAACTTCTATTTCAGGAAACTGGCATGTGGAGATACATCTAGAATTCAATCAATGTCGTATGTTACAGAGCCAGCAGCAATAGAGACTCCCCTAGGGCGAAAACCTAATTGAAAATGGAAATAAAATGGGTAGCAAGCTCTGCTTCAAGGATAAATTAACAACCTACATACAAAATACAACCAGTCCTTTGGAGACAAGAAAAGCTGAGGAAGGAACTCCCAAGGGTTCATTCAGTTACCCACCAAACATTCATTAAGTGTTAATATTACACAAGGGTACGAAGGAAGACGTCACATTTAGCATTATTATTCACACTGTTACTTTGCTTTCAGTTTGGCCAAATGTCAACACAGTTTTATAATATTTATTGTAAAAATACATTCCTGCATCTTTTGAATTAAAATAATCAGTAGCATGCTGGTATAGGTTTACTAGGTTTCCAGGAAACATTGGAGGGGCGGGAAGCCTGAGACCTAGCTTTTGCCAATTTCCATGGTGTAAACATTTCTACCACAGCCAGTTTGGAGTGCCCAGTGTGAAGTCACTGAAATCAGGGGCTTACAACCAGATCTCATGAGTCAGTGCGGGTCGCTCCAGGGCACGACCGTAAACAAATGTTTACTAGTGCAGTTTAGTCCCCCTCACAGCTTGGGAAGAAGTTAAGACTTAGTTCTCACATCTCAAATTAAGAAAGAAGCGCAGTGTAAAATAAAAAGAATAAAACCCAATTGAGGTATTCCCACGTTCTAGGCATGCCTGGTTCCTCTGATGTTATCTTTGGTTAGTCATTTTTCCCCCTCCAAGTCCAAATGTCTCATGTCTGCAGGGATGGATTTGAACTAGCAGTTTCCAGTCACAGCTACACACTCCATCACCATGGATTTTTTTTTTTTTTTAACTACAGCTATCTGGACTCCACCTCCAGAGAGAATTATCTGATGGTTTGGAGGAAACTTGACAGCTTTCTCTTTTTATTTCTTTTAATTCCATAGTTGGTTCTTACAATAGATAAGACTGAGGAAGCACTGAAGTGCTCTAAGGCCACACCTTCGCTTAACCTAGAGCAGCAAACTGTAGGTGACTACAGTCCTTGTGTGATCTCCCCTGGGAGGTGGGCAGGACCTGCGACTTCTAACTGGTGGAATATGGCAGAGGTGACGTACAAGACCCGTCTTGCAGGCAGACTTGCTCTAGAGACTCGCTCTCCCCCTGGACTTGGAGATGCCCACCATGCTGAGAACAGCCTGAGGGGGACCTTGGGAGCTGAGAGTCCCTCCAGCCAACAGCCAGCCTGAAGCTAGAGTTTTTACTCCTGCAATCACAAAGGAATTTGCACCACTGACAAGGTACATGCATTCAGAAGCAGGGTCCTCTCTGGCTGAGCCACCAGAATTGCCTGCAGCCCAGCTGACACCTGGACTCAGCTTCCTGAGACCTTGTAGTTGACAACCCAGCTCACCATGCCTGGGCTCCCGGCCTATAGACCACTGTTTTTCAACCTTTTTTATCTCATGGCACACTTGAACCTATAGTTAAACGTCCATGTGGAAGTGTGGTGCCTTCCATAATTCTGTTGATAAAAAAAAATAGTGCTTTGAATTTCTTTCAAAAATAAAAATACTTTAATTAACACTCTTTAAAATTTTCAAGGCACATGTAAGATCTTCTCACAGCACACCAGTGTGCCATGGCACACCAGCTGAAAATCACTGCTGTGGACACTATGGGATAAAAATTCCATGTTGTTTTCAGCAGCTAAATGTGTGTTAGTTAGTTATGTAGTGTAAAAAATGCCTATATCCAGAAACACTAAGCCCTCCCTCAGCCACAGTTGCTTAAGCATCCGAGGACTCTGATCGGCACCTCCCTCCTCATGATCTCTGCAGGGTGGAGCTCATTGCATGAATGACAGCACACCCTTGCTTTCCAAAATGCTGTTTTGATTATTTTTTTTCCTTGAGCCCTTAGGGTTACATTTTCTTAAGTTAAACGTGCAAATGATGTGACATCACTGTAAAATTGGAGTGTCCGGCATAAACCTTTATAAGGTTTATTTCTTAACCTTCACGTCCCTGTGTGGTACTATTGTCATATTAGTTTTCTTTCACTGAACAACAAATTAACACAAACTTAGAAGCTTGCAAAACACATTTACTCAAATCATCCAAGAAGTAGAAGAAACACAGGTGTCTATACAGGGATGGATAAACCAAACGTGCTATGCACAGATCTGTGGAATATTATTCAGCCCTAAAAAAGAAGGAAATTCTGACATAACTTGAACAAACCTTGAAGATGTTCTGCTCAGGGAAATAAGCCAGTCACAAAAGACAAATACTGTGTGATTCCACATTATAAGGATATTTGAGTTGACAAATTCATAGAAACAGAAGAAGGGCGGTAGCTGTCAGGGGCCAGAGTGAAGGAGAAATGGAGAGTTGATGGACACAGAGTTTCAGTTGGGGAAGATGAAAATGTGTTGGAGATTATTTCCCCAATCATGTAAAATACTTAACACTACTGAACACTTAGAAATAGTTAAGACAGTAAATTTTATGTGTTTTACTACAATGAAAAATTGTAAATTTAGTTACAGAAACCCCCACACATTTATAATCTCAGAGTTTCCACAGGTCAGGATTCCAAGCATACCTTAGCCGGGTCCTCTGTTTCAGAAAACTGGAGCTGAGGCATCAGTTAGGCTGCCTTTCATCTGGAGGCTCAGCTGGGGAAGACCCCACTTCCAAGCTCATTCAGGGTATGGGCAGACTTCATTTTCTTGGGGCTCTCTAACGAAGGCCCCTGTTTTCTTACAGGCTGTCAATTGGGTGCTACCCTCAGCCCCTAGAGGCTAATCAGCTCCTTGTCAGGTGGCCCTCTCCACAAGAACACAGATGGCAGGGCAGTGGCTCACACCTTTAATCACAGCACTCTGGGAGGCCAAGGCTGGAGGATTGCTTGGGCTCCGGAGTTCAAGACCAACCTGAGCAAGAGTAAGACTCCATCTCTAAAAATAGAAAAAAACTAGCTGGGCCCCTGTAGTCCCAGCTATGCAGGAGGCTGAGGCAGGAGGATCAACTGAACCGAGGAGTTTGTGAGCTGGGATGCCCCAGCACTGTAGCCTGGGGCAGCAGTGAGACTCTGTCTCAAAAATAAATAATAAACAAATAAGAACACAAGGGATTTACTTCTTTGTAGCCAGTAAGGATGGCCTCTCTCCAGGCTTCTGAGAGTCTTGTAGATGGTAACCCGACCAAGGTACTGCCATCACATCACCTTTGCCTGTTTCAATTGGTTAGAAGCAATTCAAGGCTCCTCCCACATTCAAGAAAAGAGGATTATCCAGGGTTGTCACTCCTTGGAGTCACCTTAAAGGAGTGTCAGCCACAATCATCAACCTACAGATGAGAAAACTGATACTTAGCAAGATCAGGTGGCATCAAGGACACGCCATGAGCAGCAGGCTGGACGGGGCCTCTAGCTGGGACTCATGAGTGCAGTTTCCGGGTGTCATTGGTTCCACAGATTAGTAGCATTAAAAGATAAACTTAGGCATGTGATCAATATTCAAGCAATAGAAAATAGAAATCTACTGTCTTAAGTTTAAATCTTTAATCCAGTGAGAGTCTAACTTAGTTAATGGTGAAAGGTGTGGGTCCAGTTTCAGTCTTCTACAGGTTGCCAGCCTGTAGAATGGAAGAGAAAGTATCCAATGTACACACCCCTATTATGAAACTAATTTATACCTTTTATATGTAAGCTGTAACCTAATAACAGCCTAAGAATATGGGGGGGAGGGAGAGGGGAAGGGGGAATAAGTGGAGGGAGAGGGATTGGAGGGATCACTTCTGAGGTTTATCTTACAAGGGTACAAGTGAATCTTTTTAAGAGCAGAATGTGAACGTTTTAAAATAATAACTAAGAAAATGACACGAAGGCTATGTTAACCAGTTTGATGGAAGTGTTTCGGATTGTGTGTGACAACCCCACACTGTACCCCAGAAGGGCATTAATGTACATAGTTACCATTCAATAAAAAAAAAAAAAAGGAAATCTACTTCTCCCACTTGCTAAGCTGGCAATTTGCCTAGAGAGTTATTTTTCACATTTGTTCTCACTTGGTGATGCTGACAGGGTATTTGACTGTCCTGACCATCTCGGCTAATGTAAAAGAGATCAGTGTTCTTCCGAACGTACGTTTTCTGTTAGAACATCTGAATGACAGGAATGAAGGGTGGGCAGATGCTCCCTCCTCAGTAAAAAGATCAAATAACACCTCTCAGGGAAAAATGCCACCAGAGAAAACCATGTGCCTTTGTTTGTAAATTAAGTACAAGATCCTCAACTCCCTGGTCTATTTCGTATTCAGACCTAATGCAACAGTCTGCAGTGAATAAAAGAAAGTTCACGCTGTTGAAATCAAGATCAAGAAGCAGGGGCAACTCGTGGGCCTGTAATCCCAGCGGCTTAAGAGGCTGAGGCATAAGGATCCCTTGAGTTCAAGACCAGAGACCACATCACAAAAAAAAAAAAAAAAAAAACCAAGAAGCAGCAGATGATCCAAGACACACAAAGGCGTAAACTTTACAGTTTCTTCAGGTACAAAAGCCAGTGTTGAAGACAGGCCCTAGGCTGGTGTCAGTGTCTCCACCTCATTATTAAAAAGCAGGCTACCTTCTCTGCTGCTTGGGTCTGGAAGTGGCTCCAACAAGCCTCCATCTCCTGTCAGCCTCCCCGCTGTAGTAAGAAGAGAGGACTCTGGCTGCCTGGTCCATCAGCGCACTGACGGGGCACAGGGCACGGGGTGACAGGTGTGGACTATCACGGTGGGAAGGAACTGCCAAGGGAGCCAAGTGCTGGAGAGACAGACATGTCGTTTCAACCTCACCCACCAGCTGCAGCGTTTCAGTAACTTCCTAACACTCTGCGACTCAGCTCTCTTTCTATAAGATGGGATGACAGTAATACCCACCTGACAGGTTACTGTGACTGTGTTAAACGGCTCCATCATCCAAAGCACTTGGAAAAGTGTTTGGCCCCAGGTGAGCCGAGACTATCGGATTCTTTATTTTTCTCCTCTGTGATGAGGCTAAACGCTTGCTGACTGACTGACAAGACAAAAGAGTAAACCATTAGACTAAAAATCTAAGCTCTCCTTGATCTAGTCCATTCTTACATCTCCAACTTACTTCCCCTTCCCAAAATTGCTGACTTCACTGCCTCCCGGAAGCCTTCCCCGACCCAACTCTCAATCCAGCAGCCTTCTACGCCTTTCCCCACCCCCAGAAATCCTGTCACTCCTTATCCTATGTTGCAATGGCTTGTTTGCCTCTCCCATGGTCAGTAAGAGCCTCAGAAGGAAAGACTACGCCAGTACCTGGCTTCCCTCTACCTGGAACATAGTAGCTATTCAATATGCACATTCATTCATGAATGAATAAATAAGGAAATGAAAGACCTGCTGAAACCTGCATTTGCAAGGGTCCCTATTCGCGGCAGCCTGGAAGACCTAATACAAAAGTAGCTCACCACTCGTTTAGGAAGACAAATCCTAAATGGATAAAAAGTTAATTATAAAAGTTTAAAACACACAGATAATTACCCCCCAAATTAAACCTGCTTGCACACATCACCAACTATGATGTCGGAGTGATGAGCTAACTGGTCAATAGTATTGGAAATACTACAGAAAAGAAAACCTTTTACATAGGTGCAGAAGTTTTATATCCATAGTTTATTGATCAGGCATACTTTTTTTTCCTCAAATTTTAATGTCTCGATTTTATGAGGCATCTAATAAATCATGGCATGTCATAGTTGAAGCACAAGCATCTTTTCTTCTTAGTGGTACATGAAACCACGTTATACCGGCTCGGCGCCTGTGGCTCAGTGGCTAAGGCACCAGCCACATATACCTAAGGTGGCGGGTTCAAATCCAGCCTGAGCTCCCCAAATAACAATGACGGCTGCAACCAAAAAATAGCCAGGCATTGTGGCAGGCGCCTGCGATCCCAGCTACTTGGGAGGCAGAGGCAGGAGACTCGCTTGAGCCCAGGAGTTGGAGGTTGCTGTGAGCTGTGATGCCACAGCACTCTACCCAGAGGGACAGCTTGAGGCTCTGTCTCAAAAAACAAAAAACAAAAAACCACGTTATACCTTATAATCCATGGTGTTCTGAGGTTGATGAATTAAGGTAAACGGGTCAAACAAAATTGATTATTATACATGCATTTCTTCCTTAGAGGGTCTATTGGAGAATTTAAGGGCTGAGGACTTCGCTAATCTCTTCTACAGCATGTAATTAAAAATAAAGGGTGCAAGGATCCGAGAAGGTAACTGCAGCCTCTCAAGGCCCAAGGTGAATATCTGATGAAGTCTGAGCATAGACAGCCTTATCTTGGCAGCCTAGAGGATATAATTTAAGAGATTAAGAGTGTTGGCTGCAATGGTGACATTAAGACATTCGGTATAATTCTTCACTACCATTTTTATGTTCTGATAACCCTGCTCTATGCATTTTATATGTGTAAAAGACAAAGAATAATTCAGTTATCCTACAAAGCTCTTTATCACTGCCTCCTTCCCCTGCCCAGTGGCCACTGGCGTGTGTGCAGTTGTATTTTGAAAGGTGACAAGCAGCTTATCAGTTCCATTAAAGACAGCACTTAATAAACGAGGCTGTTCCTCAGTGTGACACGGTTCCAGCCGGAATCATGTCTTTTGTTATGAGTGACATGACAGTTGAAGAGTCACAACGCTCATCAGTACACTACAACGTCCCACTCGGCTGCGGTAATGTTGCACTTACTTGATTTCTTAGCTGATTCCCTACTCACCAGGAATCTCAAATTATAGTCACGCTAATTTTTTTATATTATCTCCTTGGAATACCATGAAAGATAGGAGAAAATAGATTTTTGCCAGAGACTGCTTTTGAAAAAAAAAGAAAAGAAAAACCTACAACAGAGAGATTTTTCTGGTCATTTATCACGTCACTGTTGCTGGCCCCTTCTCTCTCCGTCTCCCCTCTCTCCCTTTCTTATTTACACACACTCTCACACATGCACACAAGAGCGTAATACGTTCCTGTTGAGCTAAAATCATCTTCTTTGGATATATAAACACATACCACGTAATTTGTATCTTTAATCAACACGTTTAATCTGGCTAATGCACATGGGGTGATTGGGTGTCTATGTGCTAATAACAGTGTCTGAATGCTAATGGCTGAGAAAATACCCCACAAAAGACTCGGACTAACTAGGAGCATTTGCCTCTTGGCTCTCCTAGAACTATCTGGTTTGCCCTTCATTTAACCCTGACATTTATAAGCCACATCAGAAGGTTTGACAAATAGGGACCCCACTTGAACACAAAACAAAACACCCAAAATCCTGCACACATTCCCCCAAGGGGGAAACCTTTAAAGCTGCATATAATGTATCTCTCCGTGCCTGAACATTTGTCCTCATTGAGTAAAAAGGACCCCAGCATCAAATAGTCAGTTATGAAAAAGAATTCTGGGTGGGCAAAGGAAAACATATATTTACGGAGTTTTTAATTACCCATGAAAATATTCAAAGACTTCTGGCCTTAAAGAAATGATCATGCCACGTTTACATAATTCTGAGTAAATACAGAATTTTATTTTCGAATAAGTTGGGAATTAAAAGTTGGATATAGTATACCCCCCAACCATCTTAGCGTTTTACATTGTGTATCCTTTATCTTAAAGGTTCACAGAACTCTTGTAGCATAGAAAACTGTTTAAATTTGCTTAACACATTGTTGCCTACATTTATTTGACCAGAGAACTCTTTTTTAAGGAGCAACATACTGAGAATTCTGTTTAGTGAATAGACAACCAGAAGATAAATCAGGGGACCTGAAGCCCAAGGTCAGCTCTGTTTTAATTAACTGTACAACTCAGGGTCAGTCATTTTTCTTTTATTCCGCTTTTGGAAAATGAAAGGGCTGAGCTACATGAGTCCTGAGATCTCTTCCACTTATAAACCAAACCACCCTAAGAAAATCTAATGAAAATGAAGGTGGTGGGCTGAAGACAATATTGGATACTACCTAAAGGTCTCGGATAAAGGAAGAACGTAATGACCAGTAGAGAAAAGGGTATGAAAATACAGGCAGTTCGTTCCTGAGACGGATACTCCCACAAGGCCTGGATCAATGGGCCCAGCAGCCAGTCCACATCCTTGTCAAGAGGATCCCGTTCAGACCCAGGAAGACATGACCTTGCAAAGGCAAACAGACAAGAAAAAGACAGATACTAAAACAGAGCCAGGAGGGAGGAAGGAGAGACAGTGGGATGAAATGAGGTCCAAGGAATAGCTCCAGGTAAGTGGTTCAAGAGGGAAGTGAGAGCAGAGGCTTAGCAAAATGACAACCTTCATATCATAGGTGGTGTGCAACACTCTGGGAGCCCAAGTAGCCTGGACAAAAGGAAAGCCATGCTGGACTGGACAAAAATTTAAATCATGGGTCATTTTTCTGAAATACGCAGTTGACTTTTTGGAGCTTTTAATAAACTTTATTACAATGCGATAAATAGAAATAAAAAATTAAGTGGTTAATAAGAGCAAAGTTTCCCAATTTAGAACCCCTGGGTTGCGGAGGCTTACACAATTCCCAAGGGTGTTCACCTGCTGTTAAAAGTAGTAGGGCTCTAGCGGCTGCTTTCTTGGAATGCTGAGCAAGAGGCTGCTGCCTAAGGTTGCAGCCCCCAGCGCTGCACGTGGGACAAGCTGTTAGCATTGCTTAAGGAGAAGCAAAAATGCAAATGCTTGGAGCAGAAGAGCAGGTTCCAGCGCCAAGACCAAGCCCCAGGCCACAGCTTCCCAATGCTGTTAGATTGTGCACCCCAACATTAAAAGGTTTTGAGTGTAGTATGCGCCTGTACTTTGTGCAAATTGTATATGCAAGGACCTGTACTGATAAAGTGTATTCGTTATGAAATGCACACATTAAGCTGAAAATTTAAACCAGTGAGAAAAACAAACACATACAAAGCTTCTAATCCTGCATAAGTCCTAGAGCAAAAACCAGTCCACCTTGGAGACCACCAATACAGATCAGAGCGGAGCAAGAAGAGATGAGACACAGCAGGCAGGGGTCAGCCAAGGAGACGGGTGCAAGCAACAGCAAGAGGTCACCTTTTTGGTCGTGGTGCACGATCAGTCTGGTTTAAAGAATTAGAAAGAGAAAAGGCAGTGAGAATCAGGACGCTTTTTCAGAAATTCAAGACTTACAATGGAGGCTCAGCACCTGTGGCTCAAGTGGCTAAGGCACCAGCCACATACACCTAAGGTGGCAGGTTCGAATCCAGCCCAGGCCTGCCAAAACAACAATGACAGCTGCAACCAAAAAATAGCTGGGCATTGTGATGGGTGCCGGTGGTCCCAGCTACTTGGGAGGCTGAGACAGGAGACTCACTTGAGCCCAGAAGTTGGAGGTTGCTGTGACCTGTGATGCCATAGCACTCTACCCAGGGGACAGCTTGAGGCTCTGTCTCAAAAAAAAGACTTATGATGGAAAATACACCCTCACCTGTGATGAGACCACCAAAACTAAAAATAATAACTTTTTTAAATGTTGACTAGAATTATACCAATGTTGTCATACTACCTTCTAATAGATGCCATTACATTTGTTTATGCCTTGAATAAACAAGTGCAAGATCCTTTTGTTAATGGGAAAAATACAACAGAAATCCTCAGAAGTGAAATATTAGGAATTTCTGAATGAGAGTATCTCTGATTCTGTGATTTGAGGTCACCAATGTTGCCGCTTTCCTTCTTCCGAACTACTCTTCAAACTGGAAAACCTCTGGCCCACCGTGGCCCAGCAGAACTTCCTGCAGTGATAGAAATATTGCATATCTGTGCTATGCCCAATGGTAGCCCCCAGCCACATGCGACAATCAAGCACTGAAAATGACACTACTGTGAATGAGGAACTGAATTATACATTTTAATTTTAATATATATTTATCTGAAATGGTCACACATGGCTACTGGCTACCATATTGGGTATGCAGTTCTAAAACAAAATGTCAAACAAATACACGAACGATAAGTTACTAGCAGTAATCAGGAATAGTTTATGAAGATTTGCACAGACTTGCTAAAAATTCGCCACATCATTTGTCAAGTTGACTTTGGCTTCAAAAGCCACAAAATCAAAGGCTGCTCTTCCCCAGGCATTAAGTAGATGTTAGGCTGTAACCAAAACCAGCAAAGCTCACAAGTGCATGAAGATCAATGACCTGCCAAGAAATAAAAGGGGAGTCAAAGTCCCCGGGATACCCAGGAGACAACAATGGGATGAGTCAAGAGCGCGTCTAGAATTACTAAGACGAAAGGGGCTGAAACGAGAGATACGGGGATAAAAGTGGCCCATAAGGGATCGTTCCTCCAGGCTTGGCTTGGGTTTTTGGCCTCCAGATCTAGAGAAGGATGAAAAGGAACTGGGAATGGTCCAAGAAAGAACAAAACAATTCCAGTTGTGGAATCACAGTGGGGAAGCAGTGAAGTGTGTCGCCGCTATTTATCCAGAGAAACCGAATTTGAGGGAGACAATATCTACCTGCGGGTGCCAGAAGAGGCCCGACAGCACACAGAGAAGGAAACTGCACTCAGTACACAGCAAGGAAAATGTTGCATTCGACCAGAAGAAAGACTCACCCACAGTTATGGAAACCGAGGCACAGAGTGGGTCAGTCACTTCTCCAGCAAGTGGAGGGGCTAGGATCCAAACTCACAGGATCAGGATCCAGGTGGTACTTTGATTACTTGAATCCTTCTCCATCTGTAATCATACCTGTCCTCCTTCTCTTAAGAGCCCATTCCTGTCTTCTCTCTTTTCCTTGTGATCAAACTTGTTGGAGGATTTTCAGCTTTCAGCTTTATTATAGCTGCTGGTATTTCTCCATCCAAAGGACCAGGTTTCATTGCATTGATCAAGACTGTTTTAAACTTTGTTTTATGTCTGCAGTTTATTCTGCATTCCATTAACTTATGTTTTTAAATAGTAATGCCTCTCTTTGCCCCTTTCTCTGTGTTTGTTTTTTGTTTTTTGATTCCTTGAACTGAATAGATACTTTAACCTAATAAACACATCCAAGACCTCCAAATACCACCAAAGCAGCATCTTAAAGATTTTACATAGAAGGCTGTCATCAGTGTTAATCCTGAACGAATGTAAATTTGGGTTTTAATTTCTGCTTTTATTCAAAAGTTACTTAAAAGAGCTCTTTAAAATTTCCAAGTAGTTATTTTGAGGTGGTGTGCTCTGATTATCTTTTGTTGTAAGTTTCTAATGCCACGGGATTGTATAATAATTTCCACTTTTGGAGCTTCCCAAGAGTATCTGTGTGACCTCTATTTTAAAATCCTTTATAAACTCTTAAAAGTATACATTCTCAGTTGTAAAAAAGTTCTTTACAGAGCTGTTTGCTTTAGGTTATTAACAGTGAAATGCTAGTCACTACTTCCATATAGAAATATCATCATTTTCTCAACAAATATCTATTAGTCCACTAAATCTATGGATTAGTAAGTCTCTGGATATTTTCTAACAATTTTTGCTTTACATATTTTGAAATGATGTTGTCCAGTGCTGTCCTCCAGTTTTGGTGGTTTTTATGTTTATTTACCTGAAATAAGTTATTTCTAGTGTCTCCTTTAGTGTTTTACTTCTTTAATTTCATCTAAACTTAATACTGAGACACTGTTTTCTTTTGAGGAGAAGAAACTGGGAAAAAGTAGCTAGCATTTGCTGGATTTATCTTCCTCTATCACCTTATGCTTAAATTTCCTTTGTAATGCGAATCCTGCAAGCATCATACAGTTTTTACTGGTTTGGTTTTCATGACAATCCAGAAGTTTCTGCATGGTAAATATAACCCAGGTATATTTGTTGTGATTAATGATACATTTGGACATATTCTTGCTACCTTATTTCACGTTTTTTTTTTATTTTTTGCCTTTTGTTGAATTTATAATGCTTTTTGTTACTTTTTCCTCTCCAGTCATTTGGAACACATGCATACTCTTTAGATTCCTTTACCACTTTCCTTCTAATTATTGATATACATTTAAACATATTTAGAAACTCTACATCTAGAATTATTCTCACTGTGGGCTTATTCTGGTACCTTGTTCGATTATGTCAACTTCTTCCCATACGGTGATGGTTCCCAGTCTCTTTCCTTTTATGGAGCAGTAATATCTCTGAAAAATAAATCATGAACCTATGTGAGTATCAAATTTCATTTTGTGGCTACAGGATATAAAAAAATCCTACTTCTTAACTGCCCTCTACCATTGCCACCATTTCATAACAGATAGGATGTTTTAATGCCAACAAATTATGGAGGGTATGATCTCAAAATAAATGATAATTTGAAACGTTTATGTAAATACTTTATGTACTTAGTTTTGTGAAAAATGCTGCCCCTTGACTTTTGTCATTTCACTTTGTATCTATGAAAACTCCAAGGCGGCACCTGTGGCTCAAAGGAGTAGGGCACTGGCCCCATATACCAGAGGTGGTGAGTTCAAACCCAGCCCCAGCCAAAAACTGCAAAAAAAAAAAGAAAGAAAGAAAAACTCCATCATGACCTGATTCTGAGTTGAAAGCTGGCTTTGGGGTGTCACTGGCTTGCCACCAGTTTTTTCAGCCTTACTTTTCCCTTCCTACATCCTATTGTTTCTTGAACATTTGAAAGCCTCTACCTCCCTTTTCTGCATTTTTTTCCTTTCTCCCACCCTCCCTTTAAATCTTTTTTGCCTCTCTGTATTTGCAAATAGTGTTTCCCTCTTCTTGAAATGCTTTTCCCCTGCTCTCATGGACAGAAATCACAATGTATGTGAGGAATAGATTTTCGAAGAATTTACATAATTCAAAACTAACATGATTGAAGATTAATTTTCTCAGAAATCTGACAAAAGTATTTCTGATGGTGGGTATTTCTGTTTACCCACTCGGGTGGTAGTGGTGTAAACACTGCCTACAATTCACTTCACATAACTGCGCTGAAGATAGGCAGGTCCTGATGAATTAAATGGTGTTTTGGAAGCTGCATGATTTTGAATTTTGTGCATAATGCAGGCTTTATTAATATTTTTATACTAATATGCTTTCAAATTAATTCAATGTTGCATAATATGCAGTTGCCCCTTCTCTGATTTCTCATTAGCACCTGATTATGTTTGTGATAATAATGCCTCTAGTTGTAGGGGAAACCTTCACTCATTTTTCTCTAAAAAAAGAGCTGCAGTTGTGATTGAGTCTTTACTCTTTCCTCTACCGAGCAAAGGGAATGTTTAACTAGTAAGCGTGTACTGCCTTAAAGGAATAGGGGCCCAATGTCCACTTTTAATGGGACAGCCCTGGTTGATTGCATTAACCACCAGTGGTCAGCGCGGGTCAGAACTCAGTGGTGGCAGGGCCCCTGGCACGTTTTTGAGGGTGGGCTCTTCTATCTGTATAACCTGGGGTACCTTAAGCCTTTTGAGTCCCACTTTCCTTACTTATAAAATAGAGTACTAAATCCTAGCTGTCAGTTTGGTGTGACTGCCGAGTGAGACAGTAAACAGAAAAATATGTGGTTGGCTATTAAATACATACATGAGACCAAATTTCAGGAAACCTCACTGCTTTGGTAAAAGAATTCAACATCATGTAGATAAAATATCTCAATAATATCAGCCCTTCCTGTGCTTTTTGTTAACTTCTGGTCTTCCTGTTGACGAGAGTCTGTAATTGGAGCACCATCATGAGAAATCAAAATGACTTTATAGATTTGAGTTTTTAACAAAATCTATAATTTCATGGTTTTTAAAAAATTGACGTCCATGGTCTTTCTGGAATCAATATGCTGCACTGACAGAGACACGTGATGAAAAAAGAACAGTAGCTTTTTTAGGATCAATAGGAAATGTCTTGATTGTCACTAAGGCAATGAGTACATCTGGATTAACTGCTGAGAGTTGAGAGAAGATATCAGCAAAATCCCGGCTTGCCCGACACTTGGTCACTCCTCGAGACCAGATCTCTTGCCACCTCAGAGTAAGGTAGGGCAGAATTTAGGAGAATGTTAGTTTCAAGTCAGTTAGAAATGAGTTCAGGCCCCGGTTTCATTGTATTTTGGCTCTATGATCTAGAGCGATTTACTCAGCCTCACGTGCCATAGATCAACGCTACAGTTTGGCCAGGTCCCACAAAAGCCATATGTTAGAGACTTAATCTCAAATCCAACAATGTTGGGGGGTGAAACCTAATGAGAGGTGATCAGCCCATAAAGGCACCATCTTTACAAAGGGATCAATGTTACCATCATGGAGGTGGGTTCATTATAGCTGGACTGGGCTTGTTAATGAGGGCAAGTTCATCCTCTTTTCCTTCCTGCTGTGGGATGATACAGCAAGAAGAACCTCGCTAGGCGCCAGCCTCTGGATCATGGTCTTCTCAGCCTCCAGACTCATAAAGCAATAAATTTCTGATCATTATAAATTATCCAGCCTCAGATATTCTGTTCCAGCAGCATAGAACAGACTGAGATGGGCAGGTTTCCCAGGAAAACAGATTCTCAGGTGAAGACTGCACAGAGGCAGCTCCTTAGAGATTGCTGCCTGAAACAGCACCTTTGGAGTAGGAGGGCACAGAGGACTGGGCATGGGGTATGCTGTGTCACCATGCAGTCAGTCACAAGAGAGTCTTCCGCCAGTTCCATAGTGGGGTCTGGGGCCAGGATGACCTTCAGAGTTGTCTGTAATTGCGGCAAAGATTTGGTTCTTTGTAGCCCCATCTACTAGTCATCAGATGCAGGCTGCCCCTTAGGTGACATGAGGCAGAGCTCTTTAGCTGACAACAACTCAGAGAAGCCAGCAGGTGTCCACAGCTGGACACTTCAGAGCCTAAAAGGGGATCCGGATGGTGCCAGGCAGCCTCTGCTGTGGTGTGGAAAAGCAGTTTGTTAAACCGCAAATTCCAGAGGCGTGACCATCTTCCCTGCTATTTATTTCGTTCTGATTCCTGAGGTCTAGAACAGTTTCCACCATAAAGTATGTGCTTACTTAATACTGGCTGAATGAAGAGGAGATACTTAATAAACATTAGTGACCACTGTGATGAAAAGCCTTCCTAGTGATGCCCACATGGAAGGTGTCTGTGCACCTTCTTACAGTGGGCCTGTCATGCCTACTGCCTCGTTCTACCTTCCTATCCCACCATTTATTTAATTAATAATATCCTGTGCCATTCTGAAGCGCACAAGAGCAACTCATATCTTGTTGGCTAATATCTGTCACTCTTCAGCTGAAAGATAGAAAGGGTGTCATAAGCTGAGTTGTGTCCCCCATCCCCTAAAATTCATATGTGGAAGCCCTAACCCCTGACAGCTCCAAATGTGACTGTATTTGGGGATAGGGCCTTCAAGGAGGTGATTAAGTTGAAGTAAGTTCATTAGGGTGAACCCTAATCCAGTCTTACTGTTTTCCGCATAAGGACACGAGGTTCGGGCACCAGGGAAAACAGCAGGGATGAGCACACAGAGGGAAGGGTTCATGGGAATCCCACAGGGAGGCGGCCGTCAGCAAGCCCAGGAGAGAGGCCTCAGAAGAAACCCAATGTAGCAGCACCTTCATTGGGGACTTTTAGCCTCCAGAACTGTGTGAAATAAATTTCTGTCTCTGAAGCCTCTCGGACTGTGGTATTTTGTTATGCAGCCCTGTATTCCCCAGACATTGTTAGAACCAAGAAATCCTCACTAGTTAATGTTACAGTTCCAATTTTAAATCTTTCTTTTCCGAGAAAATGACACTCATCTTTAAGACTCAACCCTTTAAGGGCAGAGTACTCTTCTACAATATTTGTTTTGTTTTGAAACAGGGTCTCACTCAGTCGCCCTGCCTCGAGTGCAGTGGTGTCATGATAGCTCCCTGCAACCCCAAACTCCTGGGGTCAAGCCATCCTCCTGCCTCAGCCTCCCGACTACAGATGCAGGCCTCTACACCCAGCTGATGTTTCTATTTTGTGTAGTGTTAGGGTTTTGCTCTTGCTTAGGCTGGTCTAGAATTGTGACCTCAAATGATTCTCTCACCCTAGGCCTCCCAAAGTGCTGGAATTATAGGCATGAAAAGGGCAGTAGTGTTTGGGGTTTTCTAAAATAAGACCTAACACCAGAGCAAACACCAATTCACATGTTTTCCCCAAAACATTTTTCTGATCAAATCTCCCCTTCTCTTTTTAGCCTATCACCAGAAGGACATTTTTCCTTATTCCTTAATCCAACGTTCCTTATAAAAGTAAATGAATGGAATAGGTCAAGCTTCTGAACGTCTTGAGAAGCAATGATAGAGTTCAGCTTCAGCAGAAAACAGCTCGTAGAAAAACCTCATGAGCCCAACGGGGTATATTCTGTCCTACAGTGTGACCTGCCTTCCTCCAAAATCCCCCAGGGTTCCAGCCCACCCCCAGGGGCTGCTGTTTCCCACAGACCTTCCAATGCTCATTTTTCCAGCAGAAGAGTTAAAACACAGCAACGGTGAGCATTGCCCTTTACTGAGGGTCTCAGAGTCTTGTTCTGTGCTGTTTTGCTTTGTTCCTTCTGTTTTACTTTCCTGGTCATTGATGCTGACGAAGTCTAAGGAGCTAAAAATCTCCCCAACTCCTCCCCTCTTTGAAGTCAAGAAAATTAATAGAACAGTCACGTGTGGGAATACTCCATTACAGGGAAGGAAAACTCAGTGCAAACACTTCATCTGAAGGGGCTCACAGGTGGGCCGGCAAGGGGTCAAAGCAACACAAAACCAAACAATAAGGTCAAGTTCTAAAATATTTGTATTCCATCTACCGCGATGAAGGCTAAAGTGTGCCCTCATTCAATTGCTAAACATTTAATACCTGTAATGAGCTTAAGGAAAGGAGCCCATTGTTTCATTGTAACGTTCAGCTTTACAGAAGTTGTTCCTTTAACTCAGCTTTACCAATCCCACTGATTTGAGGCATGACAAAAGTCTCTGTTTAGATAGGACAGTGGTTAGCTAAATCTTTCAAAGAGGACATAGGGTAAGAAACTTCAAAATCAAAGCGCTCCACATTGAAGGCCTGTGGCCTCTCATTTGCCTTGTAAACTGGTGTGGGATTCTCAGCCACTCTGAGCCACAGTTGCTTTGCTGCCAAAAGAAAGTAACAGTATCTAATCTTCAGTGTTATGAGAGGTAATGAAGTAAGATCACACTCCTGGGCTGCCCAGCACAGCACTGGGCAGAGAAGATTCTTGATAAAGTTAGGAGTGACGGCCATCGTGCTGATGATGGCAATGATGGTGGGGAAGAAGACGAGGAGGAGGATACGGAACGGAAAGGACCAAGGCCAGTGTTGCCTCCATGAGCCACTGCTCTCCACCTCTGAGTGCTGAGCACTGGCCAGCCATCACTCACCTGTAGACTCCCACTCTACTGACCACCCTCAGCTTGCAGAGTTAGAAGAGCTCACCTGAGTGCCAAACAGCCGCCACTGCTGGGCCAGAGGCAGACTGGAACAGGGGCCAAAGCTGGAGATTAGACACCCACACACCATGAGAACCTCACCTCCAGTAAATCCATCTTCTAGGGCACTGCCTCCCCAGCACGGCACAATTATCAGTCAAAGCATCTACCCAGGCCACTCCGCAGACCTGTCTGCACCACAGAGGTGGGCTCCGCACACTTGACCTCCCACCTTGTTTTAGCCCCGATGCTTACTGGGATCTGCAGCTGTCAGCAATTTCTCACCACTTAATGCCTGAGACGTGGAAATCCACCTCCATCCAATATTGTAAAAGCAAATCTTTGTCACCTGATTCATTTTTGTGTTAACAATTGGAAATGGGACTGGAAGCTCTTTACAAACATGAGATTTGGTGGGGGTTGGGAGGTTTGGAGGCTTAGGGTGAGCTTTGCTATGAAGGGTGGTGGTAATAAATGTCACCAGGTGGGAAATATTCTAGCCTGATTCCCGGAAACCAGAGGCATTAGCCCCAGGCAGAAAAATGACAATAATTACATTGCTCAGAAGCAGACAGCATGCATAAATCTGATGCATTAAGCCCTGCTTGTGGATTTGCTTTCCAAATCTTATTTTGGCAGCATCCTTTCTGGGAACTGAAATCCCTTCTTTATGCTTAGAGACCTCAGGTAAATTCTGCCTTCTGCAAAAAGTAATTATTATTAGACTTTCTGTTTCTTTGCTTGCTTTTTGCTTAGGTGGTGCAAAGCCCCACAATCTTTTCATTTCTACCTGGTGAATTATCAGTCACAAGAAGGAGACAGGCAGGTGTGTGTTTGGGTCAGAGTCTCTCTGCTTCCAGTAGCTACCATATGGGGGGCTTCTCCCAGCTTCCTTCCAGACAAGTCAAACTTGAACCTGAGCTTATGTAATAAGCTCCTGAAAACCACTGCTCGAGCAGTTTGCAAGTTCCTAAGCTGCCATCCTCAGTCAAAGTGGCTTTAAGACTTCATTGGGAGATCATGCTGACGAATATGTATTTCCAGAAAAATGTACTCAAAATTTGTCATGCTGAAGGAGAGGACTGGATGTGTCAGGGTGAAGTTCAGTCTTATGGGGCAAATGCTGGAGAGACAGGAAGGCATTTTAAAGCCACACACATTTGAGATACAAAGGGCAAATTATAAACCTTCCTTTTATTGGCAAATTTTACAGTTGGAATGAATTATAAACTTCTGGATCTGGTATCCATCAAAGAATTAGAATGTAAGATTTTGTATTTGAAGAGTCTCAGTGTTTCCAAGTCTTAACAGTGAAAGGAAAACAAGTTATTAAGGGAGACCTTCTACATCAGGGGTCCTCAAATTTTTTAAACAGGGGGCCAGTTCACTGTCCCTCAGACCATTGGAGGGCCGGACTATAGTTTAAAAGGACAGGCAGCAGCAAAGCAGGACGGGAAGTGGCAGCAAAAACACCCAGTGGGCTGGATAAATGTCCTCGGTGGGCCACATGTGGCCCACAGGCTGTAGTTTGAGGACACCTGTTCTACACTGTTCACAGGGACGTTCCGAACATTACCATCAACCAACCTGCCAGCTTGACAGCTGGCAGCCAGGAGGGGACTGGGGGCCAAGCAAAAAGATGGGGAGAGGAGTCCTGGGGGAAGGCCCGTCCCCTCCATCTCACTCTCTTCACCTCTCAAAACCCCAGGCAACTCACCATCATCTCTCAGGAGTATGCAAACCCTCAGAAACTTGGGAGATCGTGGGCTAGAATGAGTAATGGGGACAAGCATATTGTGGAACATGTCACAATTCCATCTATGCTGAGCGGCATCAACAACTGAACAATTTGATCAAGATTAAGACCAGGAAGAAACACAAAGCAAGAGCACACCACAGAGGAGCCCACCCCTCCACAGAGGGGCTCTCACTCCAGGGGCTCCAAGGCCTTTATTCTGAAAGACGCCTTTGCCAAGCACAGCGCTAA
This sequence comes from Galago senegalensis, assembly GCA_963575145.1. NCBI lineage: Eukaryota > Metazoa > Chordata > Mammalia > Primates > Galagidae > Galago > Galago senegalensis. Next base: position 30,636 of record CAUYTI010101783.1, on the reverse strand, counting down.
GCTTAAGATACACATGGCAGGGGCGCATTCATTCCCCACTCCTTACGTCTCTGTAGAGGGGAAAGAATCTCCACTGTCCCCATGCAAGGTGGAAATTGCAGAAAGGCTATTCTGACCTTCCTCTCCTCCCTCACTGTCTGGTCCCATCTCATCAAACAGCCTGGAGAGGGAGGGGGGACTGAGGAACAGGCTGTGCTGAGAGGCAGCCTGGGGCCTCTCACCCTCTCTGCCCATCCGTGAGGGGAGCTTCTGCAACCCACTCTTCTTCTGCAAGCAGGAGGCCAAAGGAGGGTCGCTCTGCTCAAGAAGGACCACTAGGAGGTGCTCTGTGGCTCCACATTTCAGTCTGATCACCCAGTCCAACCTTTACCAGAAGTAAAGCAGAAAGATTCACCATCTTTCTTTTTTGTCCTTATTCTATTTAATTATACAAAATACACATAAAATAAAATTAGCTATTTTAACCACTTCTGACTGTAGTGTTCAACGGCACTAAATACCTTAGCCTGTTGTCCCACAGTCCATCTCAAGAACACTTTCCTAATCCCACCCTGAAACTCTGTGCCTGTTAACAAAAACGCCCACTCCTTCCTCTCCCCACCCTCCGGCAACCACCTCCCTACCTTCAGTCTCTCTGACTCTGGCTACTCTGGGCACCTCATCTAAGTAGAATCACACAGTATTTGGGGGCTTTTCTGTGGCTGGCTTATTTCATTTCACATTAAGCCTCAAGGTTCATCCATGTTGTGCCTTGGGTCATAATTCTCTTTCTTTCTCTCGAAGGCTGAATATTCTGTCGTGTGTATGGACCACATTCTGCTATGTCCACTCATCAACCAGGGGACACTGGTGTGGCTTCCACATATCGGCTACTATGAATAATGCTTCTATGTGTAACTATGTGGGTCACTATGGAAGTATTGAGACACACAGTGTTATGGGTCATTATTTTTCACTTCCAAGAAATACAGTTCACTGCATCATTTCTGACCCACCCATACAAGGTTCAACCTGCTCAGCTTATCTGAGCTGGGAGGGCTTCATTTGTTTCTGGCTATGTGGATTTCACCTTTCTTGATTTTTGTGTAACTCAAAACTTTCTCAATGACCCACATGTCTTATTGTGCTTTCTATTTTCAGGTCTTTGGGGTATATACCCTGAAGTGCAACTGCTGGTCTCATCTTGCTGACTCCCTTGTCCATCTCTCAAAGGGTCCTCATATCAGGACTAGAGAAGGGGGTTATTTATGACTCTATAAACCCCCAACAGAGAAGGCTACCATGTCTAATTCTGCAAGCTGGGCCCTGACCAAAGGCCTCTGGGGTGAAGGGTGGATACACTGAAACCACACACACTGCCCCCTCCAAAACATGCACCTGCCTCAAAGGTGCCCTGGCTTCAGCCCTGCTATGGAATTCATGCTCGCCCATGTATGCCTAGCTCCCCATCCAAAGGTGACCAGACATCCCACTTTGGCGGGACAGTCCTGATTTTTAATAATTTGCCCTGCGTCCCACAGTGTTTTTAAAAAGTCCCAATTTTTGGAAAGAATGCACGACAAGCTAGGGAATGGCGGGAGAACAGGAAGGGAATATACCGTTTTTGGCTGCCATGTGGCTATTTCACCAGGATATGAGTTTTATATTATTTTTGTTAATTTTATAATGTTAAACTTTAAAAATAACAAATAATTGTTGAGAACTGATTATGGAGAACTGCTTATCAAAGTTCGCATTGTTGATCAGTTGTTAGAATTCGATGAGAAATATGCCAAAGAATAAAATAATCCTATACATAATTTTTTTAATGTATTATATTTGTAAATTGTACTTACGTTGAAATTAAAAAATATATTGCAATAATATTTTTGCATTCTATGAAAATTTTTATTGCTTTATATGGATCAAATTTTTAATTAAGAACACCCCCCACCCCCTGTCAACGGTGTCCCACTTTACCAATGTTAAAATCTGGTCACCTTATTCAAGGACCAAGTGTAGGTAAATGACTTGAATAGACATCTCAAAAAACTTAAACAACGATCAAAATGCATGAACTATGGTTACACATTTGTATATGCCACGGATCCCTGTGTGTATTCTTTCATCACAAGCAAGGGAGAAAGGAGCCTGGGAGGTGGGGGTGTCCTGAGTTGCTGCAAAGGGAGGGACCACAGGGCTAAGGAAAGAAATGCCCTTGCTGTCACCTCCTCACTTCTGGTATAACTGCACAATACTGAAAAGGAGCCGTTGCTGTCAGTGGCTCAGTCTTATAAACCATTTTGTTTATAACTACCTCCCATGCTTTAGAGCCCCTCAAAGCCAACATGTAGCTTCAAGTATCAGGACAGGGTTTGCACCCACGCAGGTTTTGATAGAGCAAAGACTAGCATCTAGCAGCAAAGTGAATTGACTATCATAAGAATAACCTTGAGTCTTCAACCAAAGGAGAGTTAAATTCTGTAAAGTCTTAAATATAAAATATTCTGAATCAAAATGCCTTAAAACTCATTCATCTTGGTGATGGTAAAATGGAGACCCAGGGAAGTTAAGCGCTGAGATCATAGTGCTGGGTAGTGGGTTGGGGTTGGTCTTTGAGGACGTCCTGTCTCTGACTCTGTGATCTCTGTGTTTTACCTTACTATGGTTGGCATGGCTTCCTGTGGGCTTCTCCATCACACCTGTGTGGGGAGGAGACGAGAGCCCAGAGGGGTCACAGCTTGGCCATGCACACCGTGTGAGAAAGAATACCCCAAATTCAAATAACCGTACCTGAGGCCAGTTATTAAAGTCAGGGCACTCAAAACCGAAATTGTGGATTTAATTTTCAATAAGACGCACCAGCATTTTAGGAAGGATTCTTGTGGCAGAAGAAGGATGACCTGGATGGGATCGTGGGGTGTGTATACAAAGAAAGAAGCTGTTTCTAGCTGCTACGTGTCCAGCCCGAGGCAGAAATGAAGTAATTCACGGGAGGACATGATGGGGGAGCTTCAGAGAGACGCTCTCCTTGGCCTAAGAAAATTATCTGCAGGATTTGAAAGTGTAATTTGCAAGAGGGAGAACTGGAAACCAAGAAATGTAGCAAATACCTTGAAGACCATGTGCACCATCATTTGGAGGCCGCTTTTGCCGGGGTATTTCCCCGCGATGTTATATGAGGACAAGTCAAAGAGGTTGGCCCCCGTCTCGGTACAGATGGCATGGACCAGCATTTTCTTCCCGACCCCGGACGGCCCAACCAACAGCAGCGATTTCACCAAAGGAGCCTTTTCATGCACTGCTGCGGATCCTGCAAAAGGCAGAGAGAGGGAAAGGCTCCGATATCCTGCCAAGAAAACCCGTGGTTCTTAGACGAGGAGGCCTCGAGGCCGTTCTGCATCCTGTGACCCCAGTTTCTGCAACTGTGATGAGTTGAAAGCATTTCAAAACAGAGGCACGCCTCCGTGGCAGCTGGCACTGACACCTTTAATTTGTCATCACGGCTCTTATGGAGCCGTAGGGTCTCCATACTCCTCCTCCCCCCACACCAATATTTCCCTAACCTCATAATTTTAAAGAGCATTCCTGCCATCGCTTGTTTGTTCATTTCCTTCTTTTTTTGGAGGGATTTTCTCTGCCTGTCAGCAGCAGCATTAAATTCTTTGTAAGCTGGGGAAGGAGAACGTGGAGACGGTCACATTGCCTGAGAAGTGTTTATTTCCCGCAAACCGTCTTCTTAGCAGTTAGCCATCCTCTGAGATGAAGGGGGAGAGCAGGGGCCAGGAGGCAGAGCCTGAGACATCTCCTGTCCTGCTTTCTAGGCTGCCAGGGGCAGCAGAGTTAATCTGACACTTGATAATGAAGTGACTTGAATTATTACAGTCATTCCGAGGTTCATGCCTGCGATCCTGACCACACTGTCCATTTCCTGGGCACCCCGGTGGGCCTCTGGTGTGGGTATTCTCCATGGCAGGAACACAAGCAGAGCACGTATCAGGCACTGATTATACAGTCAGGGGAATTAAACCCTGGAAAGGGCTGTGACTGAAACATCTACTGTCCTGTTAGTTTGCTACTGATCTCCTACTGAACTGTTTTCGATCTGCTGTAAGTAGGTCAATATAATGATTATTGTGCTTTGCTTCTGTAATTGAAAATATTTTGGAAACTTAAGTCATTAGAAATTTTACAGTTTTCTACCATTCTTCACATAAACTTGGAAAGCAGTTTGAGCAAGTTCTCTTTACAATATAATTAAATGAGTGTGTGTTTTGTGGATAGTGATGGGTACAGTCATGTAGTGTGACAAAGTGGTGCAAGCCTGTGACTGGAGACCAGGCTGCTGGGGGTGTGGTGAGGTGGCAGGAGACAGCGAGGGGTGGGGAGGAAGGCCATTGCAGTCAGTGGGGTCCCTGCGAGGTGGCTGGGGATTGCAGGCTGAGCCTGGGGGCTGGGAGAAGCTCCCGGGAGAGGGGAGGACATGCTGAGGACAGAGTCCCAGGGAGAGGCAGGGGAGGGAAGAGGAGCAAGGCAGGTGAGCAGGAGATCAAGAGAAAGAGAGGCAGGCGTACAGGGTGGTGGGCTCCCAGAGGATGGAGTGGTCGCCAAGTCGCTCACAGGTGTGGGGCTCTGTGTGTGTGACCCTCCAGGGACGCGGTGTCCACTCAATAAGTGTCCCCTCGCTTCCTTTTTTCCCTGGTATTCTAGGAGGTGGGCGGGCACTGACAAGACCCTTCCTTGGTTTTCTTCATCTGCCAAGGGGGCTTGGATGTCTCCGCCTAGTCCTGGGAGGCACAATGCACTGGTGTCTCCTGGCCAGGTGTGGAAAGTGACACTGAGAATGTGTTCCCAAGGTCTTCTGCTGAGTGGCCAGGCTTGCTGGTCTGGGCAGTGGCCACCACTTTGGTGACCTGAACAATCTAGGCCAAAGACAGTCCTCTTGGCAACAGGATGCTATTTTAATGCATGAGATGTCAACTGAGCACCCAAACGCTCATCTGAGCATCTGATTCTTCTGCACAACTTGCTTATCATGCGACTCAAAATCTCTGTCACAAGAACCAACGCCCTGGTTAGCTCTGCACTCCAGGGGACTCCTCAGTGACTAAGGGGATGTTCAGGTGGCACAGTGCTTCTGGGACTCTTCTGTGACGTTTTTAAAGCCAGCTTGAGCAGTCCATACACCGTCTTATACCCACAAGCCCAGGTAACCTCACGCCCTCCTTTGTTGGGAAGTCCGGAACCGTGTTGATTTCTGCTGTCCTGCTGCTCTGCCTCTGTGATACTGAGACGAGGCTGGAGGCTGAAGGTGTTTATTTCATTTACATCGACTTCACAGATAATACATATTTTGTTGACCTCACATTATGTTGCCTCCAAAATATCATGTATTTATTTGTACTCTATGATATAAATTAAATATTATATATTACATATTATATAAAACACATATATTATTACACGTGTAATACATATAGAATCTATGTTGACCTCAAATTCCATTTGCTACTTCTGATATTAAGTTAGAAGAACTATTTCTTGCCAATAGGCTTAAGTTCTTAAGTCAAAGTGAAACAATGTTGTAAGTGCTCAAAGTGCTCTTATTCATTTATTTATTTTTTGAGGCTGAAGTGCAATGGCACCATCCTAGCAACCTTTAACTTCCAGGCTCAAGCCATCCTCCTAGCCCAGCATCTTGAGTAGCTAGAACTATAGGTACACACCCCTGGCTAGTTAAAAAAATCATTGATAGAGGCAAGATGGTCTCAAACTCCTGGCCTTATTGCAATCCTCCCATCTAGCCAACCCAAAGTGCAAGTTAAACAAAACGCTATTTCTACTTGAGAATTGAGAGAGCACAGGCCAGCTGTAGTGGTAATCCTTGCCCCGGGGGAATGAGGCCAACTCACAGATAAATACATAAAAAATCCCCAAGTGGAGGTGAGCACCCGCCTTTCCTGCGCCACCCAGCACACCTGTGCCACCCAGCACACCTGTGCCACTCAGCACACTGCAGAGCTAGGTGAGTCTGTCTGCAACACCACAGCGGAACCCTAGTTAGCCCTGAGAGCGGACTTTCTTGAACACTGGCAGTCTCAGAGGTGAACCTTCAGATCCCTGAAGGTAACATAATTCTTAGTTTCACTGACTTCTGGAAGGTCACCTCTGTCTGGGACCAAGTAACAGGTGGCTATGTGTAAAACGCCCATGGCAACCCAAGCCCTTCCTCTAATCCGGTGGTTTTGGCCTGGTGTGCCTTGGGAGGATCTTAGGTGTGTGGTGAAAAATTTTAAAGATCATTAGTTAAATAATTCTTGAAAGAAGTTCAAATCACAGTAAGCATATTATTTTTTACTCTTTTTTTTTGGTCAACATAATGGCTCAAGTGTGCTGCATGATAAAAAAAGTTAAAGCCCACTGCTGTGATCTGATTAATTTTAATTGCAGGTACCTGCTGCTCCTAGCTCATCACCTATCAGTCCCTCAGCCTGGCGCTGTTAAACAGGCACCCAGAGAGGGCACAGAAGTGCTCTCCTCGGTGGTGCCTCTGTGTGCTTGGGGCTGACCACTGAAGTGACACTGGTCACTCAGAATTCTTGATAGGACAAGTTAAACTGTCATGCACCTTTGGTGACAAACAGGAATGTATCACCCACGCCAGCAAGTGGAGCGTGCCCACCCGCACAAAGGGCCCTTGGTGCCCGCACAAAGGGCCCTTGGTGCATTTGTGTGGCGTCCTCACCTAACGGCAAGATTCCGTAGAGCGTGATGAGCTGCCTGACATCCAGCAGGGAGGGCATGGGCTCTGTGGACACCTGGCGGAGAGTCGTGCCCAGGTAGCAGTACTCACCTGTGGGGAGGAGCAACAGAGGATGCTGGCCTGAGCTGCAGAATCACCACAGAACACCAAGGTGACATCGCAGAGTAAATCTAATCACATTAGGGAGAGTCATAAAATACACATCTTTTCTCAGATAAGGGTTAGAAGAAAAACCATCCAGGAAAGAGAGCTTTGCTCTTCCAGTGGCGGTAAACTGGGAATTATGTTGACTACATTAACCTCCTAAGATTAAAAAAGAAGTTTGAATATTGAGGTGTGTGAAGTGGGACAAAGTTCTAAAATGAGGAACGTACAAAGAACACTGACATACAGTGGGCTGTGCTTTATTTATATTCCAAGAGATTATGTAGAACATTTGCCCAAACTTTAAATTACTTAAGATCAATGTGGAATTTGTATTGGAACAGTGTAAATCTGAATCTAAAATATAGTCATTTGAAAGGAAGGGTCTGAGTCTAATTTAGGATAAATAGAAACATCTCCTTTTGAGGGTAATATTCATTTACATTTTTATCATTTTTAAAGGATTACCAGAGGAATAATATAGAAATAAATCTTTACAGGTTTAATTAGAAGATATCAAAGGGCTTAATTGTAACTAGTCATAAATCTGAAGTGTTATTTTCTAACTAATTTAGATAAGGTCACCAAGAAGATTAGTTTGGCTGTCTCCATTTGTCATGAGGATGGACCTTTCTATGGGCCTGTGATTCTCTCTTGATTTGTGTCTGAATCTGGAGTGACAATATTTGATGAAAGAATCACAGGATCTTAATTTTTCCCCTCTTTCTTCCTATAGCAAGTCCTGATCTTGAGGAGCTCCGACTGTTACACACACGTGACAAGACGGCATGCACGTGTGTGCGAGCGTGCACTGCAGACAAGACGGCATGCACGTGTGTGCGAGCGTGCACTGAGGACAAGACGGCATGCACGTGTGTGCGAGCGTGCACTGAGGACAAGACGGCATGCACGTGTGTGCGAGCGTGCACTGAGGACAAGGCGGCATGCACGTGTGTGCGAGCGTGCACTGAGGACAAGGCGGCATGCACGTGTGTGCGAGCGTGCACTGCGGACAAGACGGCATGCACGTGTGTGCGAGCGTGCACTGAGGACAAGACGGCATGCACGTGTGTGCGAGCGTGCACTGAGGACAAGACGGCATGCACGTGTGTGCGAGCGTGCACTGAGGACAAGACGGCATGCACGTGTGTGCGAGCGTGCACTGCGGACAAGACGGCATGCATGTGTGTGTGAGCGTGCACTGCAGACAAGACGGCATGCACGTGTGTGCGAGCGTGCACTGCAGAAAGGACCGACAGCCTGTAAACACTTTTGAGTGCTAAGGAAACGAGAGTGAAAGGGAGGCAGGGATCGCTGTTCTGGGGTGTTGGAGGGGGGCAGCCTTCCAGAGCCTCCATGTGAAGGAAAAAACGTCCTTGGCAAGGACGGTGGGCACTGGCTGGGAGAGTGAGTGGTAATGAAGCTTTCGTTATGGCTTCAGATACCACACTTTTTAATGAGCAGGTAATAAATAGAAGAGTGGTTAATTTAGTCTCCCCTAGATAGGAAGGGCCCTGCAGCAGCCGTTAAACTCTGTGTTCCCTGCCAGTAAACACACCAGCAGAGGTGACAGGAAAGTGACCCTGATTTTCCTGCTTATGTGAACCCATATTAGTATCCAGATGTATCATATTTTCTAGAACCTAACAGATTGTATCTAAACAGATCATGTTCAGCTCAATCAGTGGGTGTTGCTTCCTATAGAGTGAAGGACAAGACTGGCCCGAGCCATTGGCCAAGTTATGAGACTGGGTTGACAGCAGAGAGCTGCCCCACCCGGAACACACACCCCTTCCCATCCAATTGTTCCCAGCTTAGAATGTTCAGGAATCCCTGCTCAGATACCAGACCTTCCACAAGGAAGGGAAGGAGAGCATGGCATTTGAGAAAAAGCTGTTTGAGGTAGAGGGTCAGGAAGCCTAGAGGAAAGGGAAGAGAGCTGACCAGGGCATGTGCAAGGGGCTGAACGGTGTCCCTTCCAGTTCTCACATGAGTGTGCCCAGACCCCAGAATGAGACCACTCAGCAGTGGCTCACTGCAGAGCACTCCGGTAAGATAAGAGCACGAGGGTGGGCCGACCAGCAGGGCTGGTGTCCTCATAAGAAGGGAAATTTGGGCACAGAGGAAGAACAGGATGGGAGGACAAAGGCAGGGTGGGAGTCCTTCCAGACATCAAGGCACGCAGACACCAGCAGACCTCCAGGAGGCCGGGGACAGCCCTTGGAAGGCATGGTTCTGCCTGGAACCCTGTGGCTATCTGTATCTGTTGTTTAAGCTGTTCAGCTGGTGGCACTTGCCATGCTGGTCCTGGAACTAATCCAGGAGTGAGATAATTAGAGAGTACACACGAGCACAATTGAAAAGTAGTGAGAAATAAAAATACGTGAGCAAGAAGGATGAAATCGGCCTTTCATATTACTTCCATTCTATGCCACACGGCCTTAAGAAGAGAATGAAGAATGGAGCAATCCAGAAAAAATAGGAGCCTCTTAAATGAGCTAGTCAAAGATGGGGAGTGGGGGGACCTGGGCCGGGGCATGAACAGACACGCTCTTCGCTCTCACAGGGGCCGCACATAGCACACTCTCCTGCCACGGGGGATGACGGCACAGAGAAAGAAGGTGGTTAAGATCAGGTGTCCTGACACATTTACAAGGTTCTCTGGAGACGCAGGGTGCCCAGCTTCCAGGAAGAGGTACAGAGTCCCTCCAGGGACAGATGGCCACAGCTTCCAGGAAGAGGTACAGAGCTCCTCCAGAGACAGATGGTCACAGCTTCCAGGAAGAGATACAGAGCCCCTCCAGGGACAGATGCCACAGCTTCACTTTGTGCCACGACAGTGGTGCCAGGACTATGCATGTGTGAGGGTGTCCGCAGATCCCAAAGCTTCTGATACTCTTCATATTCAGAAGTGTAAATGGCATCTTCTAGGACTGGACGTTTGGAAGCTCTTGAGTCTCCCAGTCTCCAGGGCAGTCTATGAGTACCAAAGAGAATGCAGAAACCCTAACCCAGGCCTGGGTCAATATTTCAACCAAACGCAGCAGTTATGAACCATGGTGCGGCAGGCTGATTTAGGGATACTGATCTGTGTTTGTTCTCCCACTATCTGCCCCTCCAGCAGCAGCCAGGACTCTATAATGTGCTTTGTCCATTGGGGCAAACCCGAGCCCAGGGAGGGCTGGGTGATAACGCACCACCAGCAGGACCCCAGCAGGACCCCAGCAGGACAACAGCTGAGCGCTGTAAGCAGGGCCAGCAGCACCGCCTTGCGGCCCCCACACTGCAAGGCCCGCAGCACCGCCTCACGGCCCCTCACTGCAGGGCCCGCAGCACCGCCTCGCGGCCCCCTCACTGCAGGGCCCACAGCACCGCCTCATGGCCTCCTCACTGCAGGGCCCACAGCACTGCCTCAGGGCCTCCTCACTGCAGGCCCCACAGCACCGCCTCACGGCCTCCTCACTGCAGGGCCCACAGCACCGCCTCGCGGCCCCCACACTGCAAGGCCCGCAGCACCGCCTCGCGGCCTCCTCACTGCATGGCCCGCAGCACCGCCTCACGGCCCCTCACTGCAGGGCCCGCAGCACCGCCTCGCGGCCCCCACACTGCAGGGCCCGCAGCACCGCCTCGCGGCCTCCTCACTGCAGGGCCCACAGCACTGCCTCGCGGCCCCCACACTGCAAGGCCCGCAGCACCGCCTCGCGGCCTCCTCACTGCAGGGCCCACAGCACTGCGTCACGACCCCCTCACTGCAGGGCCCACAGCACTGCCTCATGGCCCCTCACTGCAGGGCCCACAGCACCGCCTCGCGGCCCCCTCACTGCAGGGCCCGCAGCACTGCCTCACGGCCCCTCACTGCAGGGCCCACAGCACCGCCTTGCGGCCCCCTCACTGCAGGGCCCGCAGCACCGCCTCACGGCTCCTCACTGCAGGGCCCGCAGCACCGCCTCGCGGCCCCCTCACTGCTTGCAGTGATTCAGTGAGCTGTCAGCCCCCATACCCTGTAACAGTGGAAACCGAGGCACACAGAAGGGAGGAAAAGGGTGGCATCCTGGAGGGAGGCTGCTGCATTAGGCAACCTGGGGACCAGGGAGCTGGTCAAAAGGTCCACAAACTGTGGGCATCCAGCCCCGCTCCTTGGTGGTGTGGGGTCTTCATGGGAAGCAGCACCCAGAATATCACAGTAGCACCCTGGTACTGCCTGGGAGCTGGGAACTTTGGAGTCACCTTGGGGTGAGGGCTGCTAAGGGTGGCCCAATTTGAATAACATTGGCAGTTTAGGGGTTGTGAAGCCAAATCAAGGTGATTTAAAGAAAATAAGGAAATGTACTATTTCTCGTACACGTGAAGTTGCAGTGGGAGCTTGTTGCTGGGCACAGGCCAGAGCTTGGAGCCAGGCAGCTGTGCACAGACACTGTGAGTGTTAGGTGGGTGACAGGCTTCGCATCTCCAGCCCGCATCTTCCTCCTGTTTGGCCTCTCGCAGCCCCGAGCTGCTGTGCTTCTAATGACTATTGGGATTTGAGAGGTGTTGAACAGAGGGTGACTTTACCATTACGACTGATAAACCAGCTGTGTGTCCCAGCAGTGTGGAGAGGGCAGGACCTGGGTAGAGTGCCCCTGGTCTGGTGAGCTGCAGGTGGGGTCTGAGTTCCCACCTGCCTGGATGAGGGGCAGGGGCGCACAGCCCACACCCACCCTCTTTGTCTAGGCGCAGAGAAGGAAGAAAAGGCTCTAAGTGCTCGGCCTGTGAGCTCTGGCCCTGGTGCAGCAGATGGGGAACTATGGGGACCATCTGCCTGTACCCCTGGGTAAAAGTGTAAAAAAAGAAACAGGGAAACAAAATCAGAATCAGGATGGCCCCTGCATCCTCCTCTTCTCAGATAAGATGATGAGGATGAGGCAATAATTAGCTGAGTGCTGGGAATGGGGGTGGGAGCATTGACAAGCCCCTGTGCCCACTTGGTGGGAGGCGGCTCCCAGGTGTGCAAGATCCCAGGTCCCTAACGGGGTCTGGGGGCTGCACTGCCAGGCTGGCTGGGGTGACCGCAGGCTCAGGGATCTGTTTCCCAATCAGAAACGGGCTGTGGGAGCCAGGGAGCAACAATCCAATGACCGTCTGGATGTCAAAGCTCCCCTCCAGCCAGCTGGCTCCCAGGGGCCAGATGTGAGGGTGGGAATGAAGGACAGGCTTGAAGAACAGCCTTCTGCATGGCCCTGGCCTTCCAGGATGGCTGAGCTCAGGGAAAGGAAGATGAGGAAACAAAGCCCAGGAGAAGACTCTGTGATGATAAATGAGTAAACGGGTTGGATAGAGCTTTACCGGAGAACATGAGGCTTTCAGATAACCTGTGAGATAACAGATCTGTTCAGGAAAGATGGGTTTACTGTGCTTCAGGAGATCAGGGAGGACGCTGCAGGTGTGATTAGGATGCCTCAGGACAGAGGACAGAGCACCCTCAGAGCACACAGCGGTACCCTCTGCACTCTCCTTGCTGCCCTCATGCAGTCTTAGGTTGACAAGTACCTGCTGAGTGCTGACCACCAGTCCCTGGTCATGGTCTCCCCGTTGTTTGGGGTGGTCTGCAGGGCATTCCTACTGCAGGACAGGCTTGTGGGGGTGTGTTCTGAGTTCTCACCTGTTTGTAAGATTTTGTCCCATATTCGAAAATAAGTTTGGCACAAACTCCTAGGACTTCGTTTCCTGCATTTGAGCATATTGAATATGTCAGTCCATTTACTTCTGGGGTAAAATGTTGCTGTTGAAAAGTCTGATGATAATCTAGTATTCTTTCTTTATAAGTCATGTGGTCTTTTTTACATAAATGCCCAGAGGTCCTTGTATCAGAATACGTCTTGGTGTCGGTCGATCGGAGTCCATATTCTCAGGTACGCCATGTGATCCTTCGTTATGTGGTTTCAGTGTTTTTTTAAAAGAAGATTTCCATGAATTAGACGTCAGTGTCCTTTCCCTTTGGTTCAGTTTTCTTCTTCAGGGACTTGAATCACCTCTGTTAGATCTTCTTTGTCCATCTTCAGTATTCGATATGTTCTTTTGAATTCTTTTAATCCCTTTCTTCATTTCTAGCTTTACTTCTAAAAATTTCTGCCTTTTCATTTATTTCTCTTAAAGCATTATTATCTTATTTGCTTATTTTCATTATAATTTAGTTTCTTAAAAATAATTTTTCCCTTTATTGATACTACTTCTTGAGTTGTGCCACCTGATTTCTAATGCTATCTTATGCCATTCTTGTGTGTCTTCTATAATTTTCTTATATGTCTTCTTATAATTTTCTTACAGTTTATTTTGAAATAATAAGTCCCAGTATAGATCTTCTTGGCAGGGATGACTTTTTGAGACAGTCCTTTTTTTTTTCTTACGATAATTGTGGAGGATTTGACTTTGAACTTTTCCACTGCTTACAGTTATGAGAGTTAATATTTCTATCTTTTAGAAGAGAGTGTGGCTCAGGCAGCTTTTCTAGTTCTGTAGATTTCCCTCTTCTGCTGTTTTATGTTGTAAATGTGGTGGCTTGATTTCTGGGATGTCCTGGCTCTGCTCTCCTCCTCTCATTTCTTCTGGACCTTTTCTCTCTGCTTCATCTTTATTTTCCCCATCCTGTTCAGTTTTGATTACACTGCCAAGAGTTTCTTCTCAGTACGAGGCCATGTCAGGGCAGGCACTAAAGCAGGTCACTCCTGATGTAAACTGCTCCAGCCCCTTCACACGCTCTTAGTTTCGGCCCCTTTGCGAATGTTCACTCATCTGATACTGAAGTTGGGAAAGCCTTGCCCAGTTCCAGCGTCAGTTCTTAACTTGGCCCACTGCACTTTCCAGCTGGGGGTTGGGTGGGGTCTTCCAATGTCCTCAATGGCTTATGCTTTGGGGCTCAAGGGGGGGAAGCTGTCACTTAGTTTGGGGTTTGGGGGGAGCCTGTCACATTAAATGTTGCCTGTGGGTTTTGTTTTTGTATGTGGGGATTTGGGAGGGTACCCTGCTGTCCTTCAAGCTAAAGATCTGGACTGGAAAGAAGTAAGAAAAATATGGACAAGGTCCGAGTATGCCATTCTGGGGAAATCTGACTGATTACATGAGACTGGGCCACTCACACTCAGAGTCACTCTGAAGGGACTGACCCTGCCAGCTTTGACTTTAAGTATCTTAGAGATGCTGCCCAGAGGCTGACAGATCACTGGAAAAGTCCGAAATGGATGAGAAATTAACAAGTTAGGAAACCAGTCCCCGAACAGCTGATGAGCACCCCCCACGTGCCAGGCACTGTCCTCAGCACGGGGATCTTTGGTTCAGAAATCCAAACCGCAAATAAGAGACAGTTCTGCTAGAAATGGTTATTTAAAACATGGTAATAGAATTAATAGAATCAAGGGAATACGGGAGAAAACTCTCCAGTACTTGAACCAGAAACACACAAAATAAAATAAATAGAAATCTAATATATAACCCAATGCATAGTCTGGTAAAATTCTTATATTGTTAGGAAATGAGAAGACGCCTCCCAGCTCTGAAGAAGGAAACAGGGCTGTCGTCTTTTAAGGGGATTAATCACCCTTTGATCAACGGAAAACGTCAGCCTCCTCGCTCGCCCCAGCAAAAGTGGGTCACTGTAAACATCAAGAGGAATAATGACAGGTCACACTGCGTCACAGGAGAATCCGGGTGTCTGCACAGACACCACACCACTGCAGGATTCTACACTTCTCTGCAGGAGATTGGTATTTATTAAATGTAGAAAGAATGCTAGAGAAAATACCCCCTTTCAACCAGTAACTACAGCCAAACATCATCAGTGGATATGAAAATCTTGGTGAGAAAGGACGCTGGGAACAGAATCTCCACAGCCTTGAAGTTCAGCCCTTAGATTATTCATTAATTATAGTGGGAAAGATGAAACTTCACAGTAGAGAAATCTGGGGGGTGACAGCTCCACCAGGAGATGAAGTGTAGCATCCCCAGTGATGGGACACAATGGCACCTCATGTGCCATGGGAAACAGTGAGAAGAATTCACACAATGTCACTTGGGTAGTTTTCCTGTTAAAAATGTCTGAGCTTGGCTGGGTGCCTGTAGCTCAGTGGTTAGGGAGCCGGCCACATGCACTGAGGCAGCCAGGTTCAAACCCGGCCCTGGTCCGCTAAACAACAATGATGGCTGCAACCAAAACATAGCTGGGTGTTGTGGCAGGTGCCTGTAGTCCCAGCTACTTGGGAGTCTGAGGCAAGAGAATTGCTTAAGTCTAAGAGTTGGAGGTTGCTGTGAGCTGTGATGCCACAACACTCTACTGAGGGTGACCTAGCGAGACTCTCTCATATAAAAAAAAAATGTCTAAGCTGAATTCAGTAATGAGGAAACTTTCCAACACACTCAGTTGAAGGATAGTCTGTAAAACAACTCAGATTCTTCAAAAATGTCAACATTGTGAAGGCTTTAACAGGGCTGGGAAATTAAAGAGATGGATGGGATTTTGGATTAAGAACAGAGAGTTATAAAGGACATTATCAGGACTATCGGGGAAACTGAATATTAACTATGCATTAGGTAACAGTATAGAATTAATGTTAAATTTTTCCAAGTGTGATTATCTCTTTGTGATTATGTAGGAGAATGTCCTTAAGCCTCAGAGATATTTTCTTCATGAAAGTGAAAATAATATTGATAACTACATCAGAGTGGCAGACTTATGAGGAGTTGTAAGCTGTGTGTTTTGAGGCCATCATATTGTTTTTTAAAAAATAAGAGGAAAACTTAGTTGATGTGAAAACGAATGTCCCTACTTCCTTGCTCCCAACTACTTTTGTGTCTTTTGCAAGGAATTCCTCCCATAAAGATTGTTCTCTGGGGCAACACAAAAGCATGAAAAATTCCTCAATTCCTTAAGTCAGGTAATGCCAAAAATAACATCCAAGGAAGCTTGCTAGCACCTTAAAAAACCTGCTCCCTCCATGTGAGGGGAGAGGGCTGGGTGCATTTTATTAAGAGAACCTATTAGTTCATACCATTCTCTTAAGTTATTTGAATAAATCCAATCAGACAAACATTTACCAGAAGCCACCATGGGCCAGATTTGGGCTTGGACAAAAACACAAATTAAACATATTTCCAGCTATTGAGACTTCAAAACCCAGGGGTGATGTGTGACACACACACGCAGTCTGCGCTGTGTACTTTACCGATGTAGTCAGAGAGGTTGACTTTCAGAGACTGGATCAGTAACCCCTCCTGCACCAGCTCCTTGTACAGGGACTCGATGGACCTGGGGGCAAAGCAGACCCGTCTGTTCCAGGAGCACGCACAGAAGATCAGCAGGATTTCTGTCAATCGTCACATATGTGGAGAACAAACCAGACCTATTTCAAAGTATGATTGTATATATGCAAATACATGGAATTTTGAAGTGTTTCTACAATTTGGGGATAAATCAGGCTTTTTAAAAACAATACTTTCGCTCATCCATGTGTGTATCTGATGGTCCCCATTAAGAAGAATGACATCTCTGGGCGTCTGAGACCAGCTGTAACTCCTGTCGTCTGCCCTTCCATCAGCCTTCGTGATGGCACGGATATGAATTAGAAATTCCCCAGCAGCAGTAACGCAAGGGGCCTATAATTATACATTCCGTGAGCATCTGCATGCGGCAGTAGGTCATTAATCCTTTGTGAAATTTATGTTTCTGTTTAACTCAATAGCATAATAGTTTGAAAAATATATCTATAAAGAACACAGGCTTACACTGGAAATAATTCTTACATGGAAGACCAAATGTCTCAAGCAAAGGGCACGATGGTTTTTTAGGAGGGCGTTATACTTTTCTGCAGTGTTTACAGAGGTCTGAAACCTAGAAACCTCTCCTAGAAGACCCGAGGCACAGTCGGCACACATCAGTAATTTATATTAATTGAGAAAAAATGAAGATAGTGTCCCACGAAATGGACACCACTCCCAGTGATATTCGCTGGGCATTGGCTTACAGGAATTCAGGCAGGTTAAGCTCAAATGCTATTCAATATGATCCTTTGAGGTGTTTTGCTTCTTCCTTTTCTTTATTCTTCTAGCCCACCCTAGACTGACTGTGTATTGAGAATTGTAAATACAACCGCATTGCCGCCATTCTTTGGCTGTACTACGACTCAAGTTAGTGTGGTTAAAGGGGACGCAAGAATATCATTCAGACTCAAGCCAGATACCACGGGGATAGATGCTAATCCAATGACCGCAGCGTTGGGTTGGCTAGAGTTGTACTGCAGCAAATGTATTTAAAATAGTCTGCCCTCTGCTGAAAATTAAGAAAGATGATGGAGAATGTTTGAAAACCTATGTACTATTTATTTTTCAATGTTAAAGCATTATCAGTTGTTTAACTTAAAAAATGAGCGCTTTAAGTTATTCATTTGTACTGTATTAAAATTCACCAGCGAAGCTCAAGGGAATGGAAATGTTACAAGCCTCAGCCCCATCCTCTGGTCTCATCCCTTTACCAAGTGTGACGGGGAGTCTCCAGGGCTGGGCCAGGCTGGGAAGGGGAACTGGGTGTATCTCAGGGCAACTCAGAGTCTTGGTCTTTTCTCAAAACTTCCTTCAGGATATTATTTCTTAGACAAAGTTTTTGAAGAATGCCCCTGTTCCTGCCAATGAGTTTCAAAACCTAAAAAGCTGGGTAAACTCAGCTGTGATGAGGACCCAAGTCTGCCTTCCTGGGCCCATCTTCTCCATTCTGGAATCTGTACAGGACTTCACGGCGGCTCCTTCCACTCCCATGACACTCTGCTGGGGAGGAATAGGATGCGGCCTGGCGAGAGGGACGCTCGGCCGGGCCACGTGCTGGGCTGAGGCTGCCTCTCCTCGGGCGCCCGCCCTCCCCACACGCTACAGCGAAGCCTGTCCACTCCTCACCTGTCAGCTGTCAGGTCTTTATCTTTCCTTTTCCCTTTTTTTCCTTTCTTCCCTTTATTTTTCTGAAAATGAAAAAAGGAAATAACAATTTAGTCACAATAAGCAAGCAAATAAGCCCTAGAAATTAGCTGAGAGAACTGCTCTTTGCGGTGGTAGGAAGGAGAATGTCAGACAAACTGATGACTGGGCTGCAATGTTTCAGGAAGGCAGGGACCGGCCTGGAAACCCCAGCTTGCCTGTGTGGACATGTCCCCCGTGCGGCGGGAAGGTCAGGTCCCCAGTGCAGATCGTGCTCTGGGTGCAAACTGCAACTGGGTCTCTACCTCCCTTTTGTGGGTCACCTTCTACCCCTGTCCCCTCGGGTGACACACAAGGCATTTCAGGTACGTTCTCACTTTTTTGTCTTTTGTTCCTACACGTCCATTTCCTCATTCATTCACTCCTTTTTTTTGAGACTGAGTCTCACTTTGTCACCCTGTGTAGAGTGCTGTGGCATCATAGCTCATAGCAATCTCAAACTTAGGCTCAAGCCTCTTGCCTCAGCCTCCCAAGTAGCTGGGACTCCAGGCTCCTGCTACAACACTGGCTGTTTTTAGAGATGGGATTTCCCTCTTGCTCAGGCTGGTCTCAAACTCCTGAGCTCAAGTAATCCACTCGTCTGGGCCTCCCAGAGTGCTAGAATTATAGGCCTCAGCCACCTTGCCTTGCCCTCATTCCTTCATTCATTCACTGGTTTTTATCCCACTATAATTTATGTGCAGTAAAGTGTGCACACATTCCCAGGCTGATCAGCTTTTCATTTATTTTCTATGTATATCCCTATAACCACCATCCAGTTACAGATACGACACATGTCTCCCTCTGACCGCTCTGTCCCTTCACTTCCACACTCTGACTCCATGGTAGAGTCGTGTGTCCTGGTCTCACGGGGAGAATAGTACTACATACTCTTCTACATGTGGCTTCTTTCAAGCAATGTTATGACCATAGGATTCACTTACATGGTTGTGCAGAGCTAACTTCATGTTTTTCATTTTGTAAAAAACTAAATGTTTATTTTGAGAAAATGGTAAATTTACATGCAGTCATGAGAAACAGCAGAGAGAGGTCGAATGTATCCATCACCGGGCTTCTCCCAGTGGTGACATCTTGCCAAGCAATCTTAGAAGATCACAACTGGGATCTCGGCAAGTCACAGGATGTCTCCACCACCACAGGAACCCTGTCCCTTGTCACCCTTTGACAATGATGGCCTCTTCCCTGCCACGACCACCCCATCTCTACTAGCTCTTCATCAGATGTGTGGTTTGCAAATATTTCCTCTCAGTCTGTAGCTTATCTTTTTATCCTGTTTGCCTTAAATTCCAAATATCGTCTATTTTTTTCTAAAAGTAAAGTCCGTGACCTATTTTGAACTAAATTTTGTATGATGCGTGAGACTTAAGTTCATTTCTGTTTGCTTAGGGATATGCAGTTGCTCCCACACTCTTAATTCCCCCCTTTTGTAATGTTTTGCGCCTTTGTCAAAAATCAGCAAGACCTATGTCAGTGGGCCTACTTCTGGGTTCTCTGTCCTGCTCCATCGTCCTGTCCTGTGTGTCTGTCCGTCCTTCTACCCAGAGCACATAGTCTTACTGCTGCAGCTGTGTAAAGAGCCACAACATTGCATGCACTGATCTTTTTCATTTTATTCCTCTTTTTCAAAATGGCTTTCATTATTTTTATTCCATTGTCTTGTCATACAAATTTAGAATAATCTTGCCTATGTCTACAAACTATACACATTTATGGGATTTTGGCAGACTTGCATTAAATCTCTATAGCAATGTGGAGAGAACTGACCTTTGTACTGTGCTGAGACTTCATGCACCTGGCGTGTCCGTCCCTTCAGCTCTTTGATTTACTTCATCAGCTTTGTGCAGTTTTAACATGTAAGTCTTGTACCTGTTTTGTTAGATTTACACCTACAGTTTTTCAGTGATGTAAAATGTCATTATACTTTAATTGTGGTGTCTTTGTGTTCATTGCTGGTGTTTATTCTGTATCCTGAAACCTTGCTGAAGTCATTGTTTCTAGAACTTTCTTTCTAGATTGCTTGGAATTTTCTACATGGATAATCATGTCCTCTGCAAATAGAAGCTTTTAACTTTATAGTATTTTAGATTTACAGAAAAGTTACAAAAATGGTACAGAGAGGACCTGTGTACTCCTCACTTAGTTTTCCCTATTAACATCTTACATTATATGTCACACTTGCCACAACTCAGGAGCCAACACTGACATAGTATTATCAACAAAAATGCACAGTTTATGTGGTTTCCACAATTTTCCCCCAATATTATTTTGTGTCCTATAGGTGAAAAGCCTATATGCCTCTGGCCAAAAAAGCCACTTGAGAGAGAGCAGTGAAAAGACTTTGTGCAGGCATACTTGTAAGAAACTGAGGCAGAATCCCATGTGGCCAGGTTAGTTGCAGGCCTAACATGACCAAGGCTTTGGCTGGAATAGCATTTCCAGACTATGTTAGGAGTTAAGGTTGACTTTATAAGGCCTATGAAAAAGCCCTTTGGAAAACTGGCCAGATACCCATCAGTAACCTTTCCTGATCTGTGGTAAGTGACGAAGGTCACTTGCTGATGGGTCCGGGAATGGTAATGTCATACAGGTATCTAATGGCACAGATGAAACCTGGGCTCATGAAAGGCTTTTGAGAAGTCCAGCCTGAGAATTTCTTATAAAAGGCTCCAGCAAAAATCCCCTGACTTAAGACCTACATGGGAGCAGAGGTTTGCACACAAACTCCTATATGCACAAGAATTTTCCCTATGCTTTGCTTAAAGATTCAAAGTAACTGCCTCCAAATGGCATGGTTAGTAGAACGGACATTCAAATCGTCTCTTTACCCCATAGCCTCAGGCTTCATCAGATAAGAACATAGAAAGTAATAACTGACAACATGTTCTTCATTAAGTTATGTTAAACTGGGTTATATTGAAAGGATTATGCTTAAAGGTGTATGTTGGGTGGATTATCAGATTACTAGGGAGGAGCTACTTACAGGGCGGGTGTCCATAAGACATTTGAATGGATTAATGAAGTCACTGATGTCCAATGCACATGTGCAGAGGGATTGTAATTAATATATTAATGAGGTCATTGCTGTATACTGTGCATGCACAAGATTCCATATATAAAGCCAACTGCAAATAAAGAAGGCTTGCTATTTTGCCTGAGCGAGCAGATGGTCACCTTTATTTAAAACACAATTTCAATAAGCGTGCTTATTCTTTGCAACGTTGCTTTTCCATGAGACCCTTCCAGCAATAGTGTCCCAGGATCCCAAGGTTTTTGATTTCTTACTGGTTTGTGGAGACTTCCTATTTCTTCTTGATTCAGTCTTGGTAGGTTGTATGTTTCTAGAGATGATCTGTTTCTTGTGGGTTATCCAATTTGTTAGTGTATAATTATTGATAATAGTTTTTCATTATCTTTTTTCTTTTTGTGACACTGGTGTCCTCTTCCACTTCTGAATTTATTTGAACTTTTTCTTTTTTCTTAGTCTAGTATAAAGTTTGCCAATTTTAAAAATATTGTCAGGAAACCAATTCTTAGTTGATCAATTTTTTCTATTCTCTATTTCACTCATTCTGCCCTAATCTTATTATTTACTTCCTTATGCTTTGGGAACACTTTGTTTAGTGCCCCCTCGTTTTCCTAGTTCCTTGAGGTATGTTAAGTAGTTTATTTGATATCTTTCTTCTTTTATTTCCAGTTTTTGGCAAGGGTCAGGTTTGAACCCGCCACCTCTGGCATATGGGGTGGGTGCCCTACTCCTTTGAGCCACGGGCCCCACCTGCTCTTTTTTCTTTTTTAATGTGGGCATTATTGTTGTAAATTTCCATCCGTACTATTTTGCTGTAATGTTTTGTATGCTGTGTCTTCATTTTTGTTTTGAGATATTTTCTTATTCTCCTTTAGATTATTTCCTAAACTCTATGGTGGTTTGAAGTATGCTGTTTACAAGTATTTGTGAATTTTTTTACATTTCTTTTTTTTTATTGATTTCTAGTTTCATTTCATTGTGGTTGGAAGTCATCTGGAACGTTTTCAATCTTCCCGTATTTATTAAGACTTGTTTTGCGACCTAGCATATGAAGAATACCCAAGAGTATATTCTCTGTACTTAAGAAGAATGTATGTCCTGCTGCTATTGGGTAGAATAACTGTTAGGAACACTGGTCTGCAGTGTTATTCAAGTTCCTTATTGACTTTCTGTCTGGATAATATGGCCATTATTAAAAGTAGAATATTAAAGTCTCCTACTATTATTGTATTATTGTCTGTTTCTCCCTTCAGACATATATTTTATACATATATATAATATATATTAACTTTATATACTTACGTGTTTTTATAAAGGATATATATGTATATACATATATGTGTGTGTGTATATATATATATGTGTGTGTATTTATATATATTTATCTCTTCCTATTGAATTGACCTTATCATTATGTAGTGATCGTTTTGGTCTCTTATGACAGTTTTTGACTTGACTATTTTGTCTTATATAAGTATAGCCACCTCTGCTTGTCTTATTTCTTCATGAAGTATCTTTTTCTATCCCCTTACATTCAGCTTATATGTGTCCTTAAATCTAATGTGACTCACTTATAGGCAGAATATGGTGGGATATTGTTCTTTTTAAAATCAATTCAGCCACTCTATATCTTTTGGTTGGTGAGTTTAATCCATTTACATATTTAGTAATTATTGATAGGTAAGGTCTAACTCAGGGGTCCTCAAACTTTTTAAACAGGGGGCCAGTTCACTGTCCCTCAGGCCATTGGAGGGCCCTACTATGGGCCCCGGGACGAGTTGGCTGCTAAGCAGGACAGGCAGCAGTGGCAAAAACCCCTGGTGGACTGGATGAATATCCTCAGCGGGCCACATGTGGCCTGTGGGCTATAGTTTGAGGACATGTGGTCTAACTATTGCCATTTTGTTAATTTTTTTTTTTTTTTTTTTGCTTCATGGTTCTTTTTTCTTCTCTCACTGTCTTCCCCATAATTTGATGCACTTTTGTTAGTGATATAGTTTGACTCTTTTCTGGTGCTGGGGTCCAAAGGCAGGACTGCTGCTGATTTTTGTGGGTGGGCCTGGTATCACAGTTTGTAAGCAGGCCTATGGTGTTGGGACCCACAGGTGAGAGGGCCTGGTGGTGGTGGGGTCTGCAGTGAAAGCAGATGCTCACTTATATGTTCTTTCCTTTCAAGGGAGAACTAGTGGGCCTAGGAGATGTGTGGGCTTTGGGGAGGGGTGACATGGGAAAAGTGAAACTTCTTATTGTCTCCAACGCATAAGAGATGTAGTTGGAGTTTCTGTGCCCCAACTACATCCCCACACTTGGATTCCAGACTTCTTGTGAAGGTACTTTCATTTATAGATGGCTGTTAGTTGCCAAATCAGTGTTATCAGATGACAGAGATGGACCTTCAGAACAGAGGTATGAAGGGAATTAAGTTGCCCTCAGAGTTAAACCACATCGATACAAAACAGACAAGGTAGAGTCATCCCATCCTAAAGAGACCATATGGCATTGAGCTGGCAAAACTAGACACTAATGCAGCTCAGTGTGTGAAAAACGCCAAGAGAGAACATGCGAATCACAGGAAAAGTGGATCGTCCATGGAACTTTGGGAGAACTGTCACAAAGGCAAAGCTTCCCCATGGGAGGAAGTCTTAGCTATCTGCCTTGGAGGTCCTGGTCTGGATGGCAGGCAAGGCTTTCTCTGGGATAAAGGTAGAGGTAGGGGCCCAAGTGCTTTGATGTGGCTAGCTTCTCTAAGCCACTGTGAGGAGGGACCTAGAGGCCTTCCTCCTAAGTGAAGGAACCCAGGAACAAAAATCCAAATGCTGCATGTTCTCACAAGTGGGAGCTAAGCTACAGGTAAGATTAGGGCGACCAGATGTCCTGATTTGGCGGGACAGTCCCGCTTTTCAACAATTTGTCTCACGTCCTGTGGCGTTTTAAAAAAGTCCTGATTTTTGGAAAGAATGCACGAAAGGACGGGAGAATAAGAAGGGAATATATGGTTTTCGGCTGCCATATGGCTATTTTGCTAGAATATGAGTTTTATATTATTTTTGTTAATTTTATAATGTTAAACTATAATAAATAATTGCTGAGAAGTGATTATCGAGAACTCCTTATCGAAGTTTGCACTGTTGTCAGACCCTGTCTGCCCAGTCCCCTGCCCCGTGCCCCCATTCCGCCCCCCGGCCATGTTGTCCTGCCTTACAGATGTTAAAATCTGGCCACCCTAGGTAAGATGGTCATACAGAAGGACATAATGGACACTGGAGACTCAGAAGGAGGAGAGTGGGGGAGTGAGGGCTGAAAAGACATTTGTTGAGTCTGGTGCACACTGTTTCGGTAAGGGAAACCCTAACAGCCCAGACTTCATCACTATACAAAACTCTCCACTTTATCCTCCAAATCTATTGAAATAAAAATAAAATAAAACCAAACCATCAGTCCCAACATCTCTATGACAAAATAAACCACTGAGGATTAGCAGCAACTTTATCTGATTCTTTTCTCTATGATCCCCACTTAGAGAACCTGCTCATTGCTATGACCCCCTGTAGACCACTCCACTTAGGAAGAGAAGGTAGGATTTGGATGTGTGCACTGTCTTGACCTGTGGGGGCAAGATGCAGCTGATGGGGACTGTGGGTGGTCATTATCAAACAGTTGGATCTATCTATTTCTGAAGATGCTTCCTGAGGGTTGAATGGTAGACTGATTAAATTTACCAAACAAAGGAAGGTGTGTTTCCCTGTGAGGCCACAGGAAGTCCTTTGGTATGTGCCACTGCATGGTACTTGTCATGACTGAACCTGCCCCCTCCCATGCACATTCACTACTCACCTGCCCTTTCTTCCTTTCTGCCTTGAGTGGATAGTCCCTTTCTCTGTTCACAGCTAGTTTTAAGTTTTTTAGTTCTTGTCTCATCAACTCATCAACCTAGGAGAATACAGAAGAACATACTACTTTTAGGTGACTTTGCATACCCTGTGTTCCTATGTGCAATTAGGAGGTAGGTCATTGATAGGAAATTGTAAAGAAGCACAATCATTGCAGGAGATGGCTTGTCATTACTGTGACAGAAATGCAGCTATACCTGCACTCTTAGCTCTGACTCTAATTCTTTCCGTTTCTCCTCTTTGATCATTTCTCGATCACAGTCCTGAGGGAAATTCCAAGATTCATCTCTATTCATCCATATGTCTATACTCCAGAGGGACAAAGAGAAAGAAAATGATAAAGCTTTTCAACATGTAGGTTAATAACAACAGTTATTGCAATATGAACATGAGTCTAACTTTATATCTTATTGCAAAGAATAAAACTTTAAGTAAAATAAGTGATGAATTCAGACATGTGCTTGTATACTATCTTTAAAAAAGAAAATTGGCAATATGAAAATATCAAGTAAAAAAGCATTATGCAAATAGTATACTAGGATTATAACCATGTAAAAACAATATGTGCATGGCAGGATTATACAATTATGGGTTACTCTTTTTGTAATATGTTTGCATTACTTTTATTATTCAAATGATTCATTAAAATATGAAAGATTTTGTTGCCTGTTGAACTCTTTCTAGTAATTTATCCTTGCCCCCCTTTATAAAACAGACAGAACTAAACATACAAGTACCCATTACTTTTCCCTAAGTCAACAGCTACGTTTCTGAATTACTTTTTGGATGTTTTTGCAATCACACATAGTTTAAATTTACATTTTGCCTTATCCTGGTGGATAGGAGGATGGTCCTAGAGAAAGCTGACCTTAGGGAAAAAAAATAAGAATAATGTCCTATAACTAAAATAAGTAAACTGAAGTAGAGCTCATTTCTTAGAAGGGAAATTCTAAACATAATGCTGAGGTGTGTAACTGGGTCCTTGAAGTGGGACTTGGGAAGAATCACCCTTGGGAAGATAAGACTTGCCATCTTGGGAAATGAGGTCTCTTCCTGGAATCTTTACTTAGAATGTGAAGGAAATTTGTTCACCAAACTCACCAAACTGACAACCACCACCCAGTTTGGCTATTTTGCTGGGAACTGAGTCATGGTAGGGCTGTGGTGACCTCCAGTATGGGAAGGCAATGGAGGGACCTGGGGCATAGGGAGAGGCGCCCAACCTCTGCCAGACAAGGGCTATAGCCTGGGCAGAAAGAAGAGTCTACAGGGCCTCCCCCACAGGTGCTGTCATAGGTGGACGGGGGTTCCTCAGCATTCCTGATGCCCACGTGAGTGACCAAGAAAGGAGAGGGAGGTGCTTAAACTCAACACTGGGAGGAAAGTTCCAGTCACAGAGCATATCTCTGGCTTCTGCAGAGAACCAGAGGAGAATCACGTAGACAAACTAATAAGAAAGGGAAAGGTGAATCTCAGCATAAACCACAGGGGACCAGGAACTAGCAAAAAGAGTGAGCAATGGAAAGGGCCGGACAAGACATAATACAGTCTGATCTGGGAAAAGCTAGAGAGAGTCCTGGAGAGACGGGGAAATGGTGACAACATTGTGATGCACAGCTCAGAGCTGGCAAATGGGCAAGGCTATCATACTGAAGCCTTTGGCCACCTAAAGCCTGACTGGTCAACACAGCCTGATGCAAGGAATAGTTTGGGATAAGCCATTGACCTTAGCAGGTGACAGCCTTGCTAAGCCTGATTTCTTTTTTTGAGAAATAAAAATACGGTCTTCCTCATACTGATAGGGGAAGGGCAAATAGAATAAAATATGCAAAGACCCCAGTTTAGCCC
The DNA here is from genome assembly GCA_963575145.1 of Galago senegalensis. Lineage (NCBI taxonomy): Eukaryota > Metazoa > Chordata > Mammalia > Primates > Galagidae > Galago > Galago senegalensis. The sequence continues at coordinate 3,998 of CAUYTI010101783.1, read as the reverse complement.
AATCATCATTGCCATCCCTCAAGAGCAGAGCCTCAAAGGCTTTAGCTGGTCTTATCGACAATCTCCATCTCCCTGGGCCAGAGGAACCACACAGGTCAGCTGTTGCGCAGGAAACAGTTGTACCCCAAAGCAGACGTGTTAGCAAAAAGGAACTTGTGGGTCCCAGGAGTCCAGTAACTGTGCACTATTAGAGTGGTCAGGACCACTGTAGGAGGGAGGGACATGGAAATGCAACTCCAATTCTCAGAAAGTGTCCACTGGCTGCCGATGCTGACATCAGTGACATGAGAGGAGCTTTCTGGGCAGAAGTGGTTGTCCGTACTCACGGGCCCACTCTACTTTCTAGACAGGCTATGGGTAGCATGGCTGGCAAGTGTCGGCCAGAGCAGAGCCTGTCTGGAACTAGTGGGTCGGAAGGGGGCTGTGCCCTAGGTGGGGCTGACCACAGTCTCAGCCACAAAGACATGGAAGGCTCAGCCCACGGTGATACAAGGTTGGGCAGGTAGGTTTTTGAAAACAATTTTGCCGAAAGGATCCCAATTTCTTCTAGGATACTTAATGTGGTCTTATGAGAGACCACAAATAAATCACATCGGTGGTAAATTTTTCATAGACTCAATGCATTTATGTGTCCTTCTCCACACAGGGAGGCCACATGAGTAGTGGCCCAGGGATTGGGGCACAGAGCACAGGTGGGGGCTGGGGGTGGCGAGGCACGGATCATCCTTCCTCAGCATTCCTCAGATAGTGCTCTGAGGGCAGCTCAGGGGTATGGCTGAAGTCTGAGTGACAGCCAGCACCAAGGCGTGAGGACAGAAGGGAAAAGCTGATGGCTGCAGGGGGACAGGGGAGCAGGTGGAGGGCCCAGGCTGGTTCTCTCTCCTCTGACACAGTCCTTCCTGGCCAGTGCCAGCCTGACGGCCATGGCCTAGAAGCCAGCATGTAGGAACCATCTATAGCATTCCAGCGATGGGCAAAATATCTTACATCACTAAGTGGAAAGTTCCCTCTTTGAGTCTGAGAAGGTGGATTTTGTGGTTAGCTTGCAGACGGGTGTACACCACAGGCCCAGCTGGTTTCCCATGTCCTCATTTAGAGATAATCGCTCCTTTTCAGTATATTTTCTGAAATGTCTAGGCTTAAACTGAACAACTTCAGAATGTAAGAATAACATGTAGAAGTCACATCCAGGGAAAAGAGCCAATGCTTCCTTCCATGTGTTCAGAATTTTAAACTTTCTCCCCTGAAAATACTACAAAGGTTCAGATGTGTTCCAACATATTGATTACTAATAACTCTTTTCAAACAGATCTCACCCTTGTAGGACTGGCAAATCTTAGACCACACTTACCTGTTACACTAAGATATTTTAAGCAAAATAGCTCTGTTATTTATAGAAAACTACGTTTCTTTCTTTTTTTTTTAACTGATAGATTCACTAAAATGAAGAAACAAAGAATTTAATAATGAAAGGAATGCAGAATATTTAACATGAAGGCAACCAGGCCATGATTATTTATGTGGAGACAGTCCCGCTCTGGAATCCGGCCTCATGGTGGGGTTGCAACTGTATCTTAGAAGCTCTGTGCAGCAGCTTGGACACTTCCCCACTAGATGGGTCAGTGGACTGAGTTTTCCACCCAGACCTCACTTTTCTCATGACACTTCTGCACAGGGCACTTTTCAATCCCTTCAAGGATTTCATGGGCATTTATAAATGCAGGAAGCTATTCACGGCCCTCAAAGGGCAACCACTGCCTCGCTCTCCCCTAAAGCCAAGAAAGAGCTTTTATCCCGGGAATGTGAAAAGCAAGGCCAAGGCAGTTTCACACGTGTGGGGGGGGTGATGGCAGGGAGGGTGGGGGATTAAAATGCTAATGTTTTATTTGAAAAGGAAAACCTTTGATTTTTAAGAAAAGAGTTCTAAAATGAAGACATTTCATTTCTTTAAGTTACCAAAGACCTGGCAGATAACACACCCAGCGCTGCAGCATCCGGCTTGGAAAATGACGCTTTGGACCTGTGCTCTGGAGGATGCCGCTTAGTTTTTTCCAGCCTTAATGGAAAGTGAGGATACATGAGAGGCGTGGATGGTTTTTAAGAGCTTTTGGGTGGCTTGGCAGGTTCCGTGAAGCATGAGCCTTCCATGGGAACTTTAGATTTTCCCCAAATTAGTTCTTGTTTTTATCAAAATTATATGTACATGTCATTTTAAACAAAGTATTAAAATGATTATAATTAAACAAACTGCCCACCTACCTACTTGCCAGTTGGATTGCCCAGTTTCCTAAATCCATTCACTCATTAAAGAACATAGGGAATATATTTGGTTATTCAAGTCTGACTTCTCAGCCCACTTCCGGGCCAGGCACTGCCCTGGGAGTGAGGGGAAGGGCGGCCCTGCCCTTATGGTATCAGCACCCGCAGCAGGGACACTGTGGCCACAGGCTCCCATCCCGTGGTAAGTGGCGTGTGGGAGTAGGCAGGGCACCTGCAGGGGCATGTGGACAGTCCAGCTCCCCGCCGACCTTTGTGTGTGTCTCCCAGTGTCTCCACCACATGCTCATGTACTTTCTTGACCCATCAGTTTTGGACATGAGTTCCCAACTTCCTAGCACAGCGAGGCACGCTCTGGTTCTCTGTGCCTTTGTTCCCATGCCCCACTCTCTTCACAGAGTTTTATGAGAATAGAAGGGGCCCTGCCTCCGAAAGGCCAAGGAGCTGTCACTGAGTGTGAGTGCAGAATGACACCCAGACGAGGCTGTCACTCAGAGTGAGTGCGGAATGACATCTAGACATGGCTGTCACCCAGAGTGAATGTAGAACAATACCCAGACGAGGTTGTCACCCAGTGTTGAGTGCACAATGACACGCAGACGAGGCTGTCACTGAGTGTGAATGCAGAATGACACCCAGATGAGGCTGTCAGTGCAGAACGACAAGTGTCAATGCAGAACGACACCCAAGAGAGGCTATCACCGAGTGTAAGTGCAGAACAACAGTCAGAGAAGGCTGTCATCCAGTGTGAGTGCAGAACGACACCCAGACAAGGCTGTTACCTAGTGTGAGTGCAGAATGACACCCAGATGAGGCTGTCACCTAGTGTGAGTGCAGAACGACACCCAGATGAGGCTGTCACCTAATGTGAGTGCAGAACGACACCCAGATGAGGCTGTCATCCAGTGTGAGTGCAGAACGACATCCAGAGGAGGCTGTCATCCAGTGTGAGTGCAGAATAACACCCAGATGAGGCTGTCACCTAGTGTGAGTGCAGAACGACACCCAGATGAGGCTGTCACCTAGTGTGAGTGCAGAATGACACCCAGATGAGGCTGTCACCTAGTGAGTGCAGAACGACATCCAGAGGAGGCTGTCACCTAGTGTGAGTGCAGAATGACATCCAGAGGAGGCTGTCACCTAGTGTGAGTGCAGAATAACACCCAGATGAGGCTGTCACCTATTGTGAGTGCAGAACGACACCCAAACAAGGCTGTCATCCAGTGCGAGTGCAGAACGACACCCAGACGAGGCTGTCATCCAGTGTGAGTGCAGAATGACGCTCAGGCGAGGCTGTCACCTAGTGTGAGTGCAGAATGACACCCAGATGAGGCTGTCATCCAGTGTGAGTGCAGAACGACATCCAGATGAGGCTGTCATCCAGTGTGAGTGCAGAACGACACCCAGATGAGGCTGTCACCTAGTGTGAGTGCAGAATGACATCCAGAGGAGGCTGTCACCTAGTGTGAGTGCAGAACGACACCCAGATGAGGCTGTAACCTCGTGTGAGTGCAGAAAGACACCCAGATGAGGCTGTCACCTAGTGTGAGTGCAGAACGACACCCAGATGAGGCTGTCACCTAGTGTGAGTGCAGAACGACACCCAGATGAGGCTGTCATCCAGTGTGAGTGCAGAACGACACCCAGATGAGGCTGTCACCTAGTGTGAGTGCAGAATGACATCCAGAGGAGGCTGTCACCTAGTGTGAGTGCAGAACGAC